>JANIIA010000010.1:37373040-37394810 GCA_027478495.1 Erythroxylum alaternifolium | reverse complement strand
AATATTTAAATTCAAAATTAAATTTTGTCACTAAATAATATTAGCTACCAAAACAAAATCGTCACAAAAAGTTATTAACTACGTTTACAAGAACCTCGTTAAAAATATTTTGCTACAACCACATATTAGTAGCTAAAAGTATTTTGCTACAAAAACTAAATCGTCACAAAAAAGTATTAGCTACCAAAGTCAAAATCGTCACAAAATGTTTTTACCTACGTTTGTAGAAACGTCTCTAAAAATATTTCCCTACAACAAATAATTAGTAGCTAAAATTATTGTGCTACTAAAATGAAATTGTCACTAAAAATAATTACCTATAAATATAGTTCAGTATGGAAAAACTTTTAGCTACGAAACAGAAACGTTGCAAAAAAATATGTACGACGTTCTTTATTCTTGTCGATTATGCTTTTTACCGACTAATTGTTAGCGTCAGAAAATCGTTTTAGCGACAATTTTGGTAAAACGTCGCAGATGTTGTTTTGCTACCGGAATTCATCGATGATGTGAGCGACGATATTTTTCGTTGCAAATTACTATTTACGACGATTTGTTATTATTTAACGATGTTTATTTTCGTCACTAAACGTACTGTTTCTTGTAGTGCGTGACTAAGAAGCAGCAATTTTGGTGATCAAGTTTCATTTACAAAGACCACGAAGGAGAATGCAACAAGGAGGAAACAAGAAGAGGGTTGACAAGAAATTCATATTAAAGAATTAATTAGCGTTTGTCAAATTTCAACGTTATTGCCGAGGAATAGTGGCTAAGAGAGTTAATCATAAGTTGGCTCCTAGGTTCCCGTCCCATGGACCAATCAAAATAGTAGACAAGGTTAGGTAAGTAATGAAATTTCTTCTTGAAACGCTTATACACAATCTTTTTCATGTATCTAACGGTAGAGACATATCTTTGCAACTACTTAGTTACCCCCAACACTGCCCTTCGAACTCGTCACAGAAGAGAAAACACTGGTGACTATTTTAGAGAGGCACATAGTCATCAGATGCAACACGCTGGTTGGGATTAACAAAACAAATTACCTAAGGAACTTTTACTTGACATGCAAAAGTACTACATACTATTGAAACTCGGGGACAAGGTTTGAAAAAAGGGAAAGCAATTTTTTGGACAAAATGGATTAATATATATACTAAAAAACTATACAGAGCAAGAAGTCTCAGGAGGAATGACTCCCAAGCATATAGTGTAACATGGGAACAAAACAGTCAGTTGGGAGAGAGCGAAAAAGTCAAGTCTCAACTGTAACTTTTGATTCAGAATAGCTAGTTATTTGGCATTCACATGCTTCCTTGGATAATTGTTATCGTTTATATCTTATCTGACAACTGATAATTGGGAAGTACGGAATGACAAATAAATATTCCTTCCCTACAAAAATAAAATCTCTCGTTAGATGTCGGTCTCTTTTCTTTTATATCTCTCTGATTCTAAATCGTCTGAATCTTATTGATATAGATTTTTCTCGTCGAAATCAGACGATATATCTATTCTGTTCTACTCAATTTTAGCCATATAAATGTGTAAAATTTATGAGTCTTATATAAGTCCCATATATTTATATAGCTAAAATTCAGGGAAACAGAATAGGTACAGAAGATCTCAAGTGATTAGTTTACTCATATCCTTTTACGTTTGACTTCCTTGTTTCTTTATAAGTTAAAACACAAGGAAACGGGAGGTTCATATTTAGGCCAGGCGTCAATAGGCCATACGGTGAAATGCTCAGGCACGCCTAAGGTCAGTATACATGCATCGGTCTCTGTGACATTGTTTCTTCTTATAGTGTTGGGATTGGGGAATATATGCTGCATTGACATTGTTTCAGTACACAAACTATCAACAGTTTTCACCTTGTAATCTGGATCGTACATTTGTTCAAAACTCCATTGGTTTTGAAGATAAATACACAAAAAATTGTGTGGATGAGAAGCCTCCAAAGGATACGAGAAGCCAGAGATGGAGTTCCTAGCCTTTATTTCTGCAACTTTAACAGCAATTACTAAAAGTTATGAGTTGCAGCGTAGCGGATGATCAAAGCCAAAGCTATTTCAGAAGAGAGGTGAGGTGTCATAAGTTATGGCCTTTTAGTGTTTTAGAACAAAACCTGAAATGGTTATTATGTGAATAGTTAAAAGTTGTAAAAAGAGTTTTGCAGCTTGGTATTCTTTTCATCTAATTTGTAGGAAAAAGTTCAATGAAAAATATCCTTATTAATTGTTATAAACAAATCTTGACTTTTTTCTTTATTATTTTTTATTAATTTAAATTTAAATTTTAGTTTTATTTTTTGTTATCTTATTTTAATTTTATTTATTTATTTATTTATATTTATATTTATATTTTTATTCAGAATTATTTTAAAATAATTTTTTTACTAATTAAAGTAAAATTAAGTTCCACTCAATCTTCCCACATTTTATATTTTAGCGAAATTTTTAGTTTTCCCTTCTCATTACAAAGGACAACATAACGGCCAACTTAAACTAATTATTAGAATGGGTCGAATAGACAGAGACTTTAAACACAATTAGTTATCTGCTAAATTTGAATCAATAATCCCACTTATCAACCATCTAGAACCCACCCATTTTAGGGCTTCTGCTTCCCCTCTGTTCATCGCATTCCGCACACACATACATGCACTGAAGCTATGGTGGACAAGAACTTGAATTCCGATCTCCAAGTGCAGAACTTCCCGGAAGAAACTTCTCTCTTCGATAAAGGAGCAGAAGTTGAAGTGCGAAACGAGGAAGATGGGTTCGGCGGCGCTTGGTTTCCGGCCACCATTGTTGAAACCTCTTCAAAAAAGAGGAAAAATGTTCTCGTACAGTACAAGTCTTTGGTCGCTGACGACGAGTCTAGTCCTTTGACTGAGCGTGTTGATCCCAACCTCATTAGGCCTTCACCTGCTAAAGAGACAGAGAGTAGGTTGCGAGTGTTCGAGGAAAACGACTCCGTCGATGCGTGGTATAGAAATGGGTGGTGGAATGGGACTGTTTGCAAGGTTTTGGAAGGGTCAAGATACAGACTCTACTTTGATAAACCTCCCGACGTGATCGAATTTGACGGAAAAGATTTAAGGGTTCACTTGGATTGGGTTAATGGTAAATGGGTTCGATCTCAGAAGCAGGTATTGTATTTGACGAGCATATCTTTACTTTCAATTTGATGAATTTATTTAAGCGCTGGTTCTTCTGCGAGCATGTAAGTAATTTAGTTTTTTGATTGGATAAATTTAAAGCGATCGGCAGGTTCCCTTTTTAGCTCGGGAACATCAGTGGAAGTGCATCTTGCCAAAGAAAATGCAATGGATGCGTGGTACCCTGCACTTGTCATTAAAGAAAATGAGAATGATACTTTCTTAGTTAAGTATCAGGGCTCGATGTGCAATGATGAGCTTGGGAAGGAAAGAGTTATTGTAGAATCTTTCCATATTCGGCCTGCTCCTCCTCATCATGCTGATAGAAATTACAAATTGCTGGACAAGGTGGAATTTCAGTATGGTTCTTGTTGGCGGACTGGAACAATAACAGAACTTCTTAGTGAGAGGAGGTACCGAGTCTGCTCAAGCCAAGGAAAGGAAGAGAGGGAGTTGAACCAATCAGAAATAAGACCTCATGTTGAATGGATTGATGGAAAATGGATACCGAAGGTATAGTTTGTTGTCGTACTTTGTTTTCTTTGGGTGTGATCTATCAATTTTTGCTAATTTTAAATTTTTTATTGGTAGAAAAAATAAGGGAAGTAGTGAATGGTCTTATCCTTAAGTTATATTTTTCAAAAATTAAAGGAAAAAAAAGCTCGTGTGCTTGATTGGAAAATTTGTGTTCACATTAATGTGAGTTGAAGCCAAGAAACCATATACAAGGTTTCTGTTTAGTCTCTCAGCAGTTCTGTTTGAAGGTTTTTGTTGCAGGAGGCCATGAATGTTTCTAATCAAGGACTATCTGGTTTTGCCCACAAGGGCAGTGATAACGTGGAGAATGATGCACAACTTGAAGCTGAGTATGTTATTAAGTATACAATACCTTGTTCTCCAGTCATAAAATATCCGAAGGAACATTCTGCTGATTTCTCTGAAAATTTACCTCCTGATGCCTTTTCAAACAACGAGATAAAGCTAGAATCATTTAATGGCAATAGTAAAGTTCAACGCAAACCCAAAATGTTGACCGTTGGTGTTCTAGGGACCCCATTTACACAATTGAAAACAGTGCCTGTTAAAAACTCCTCTAAACAAGAACTTTCTGAGTTGTCCATACAGACTACAGGAGGTAAAAGATCCAAATATTCAAGAAAACGTGTGGTTCCTGAGCATACTTCTGTTAATACTGAGAGTCCTTTAGCTGGAAAGAAAGCTGTGAGTTGAATTTCCCGTTTTCAATTCTTCTTCAGTTTGTGCATGTTCGGTATTACAGATAGAAGCTTTGTATTCCCTAGTGTCATGCAATTCTGCCCTCTGTTAAGTGATTCATTCAGAAAACATTAGTTTAAGAATGTTTTGCCATACTATGACAATTGACCTGTGATTCATACCTTATCAAAGGATTTCACTAACCTTTATAAGTCAAATAGGACCAATTTGTATGAATATGGCTAGTGTCTCAAGTGTATCCTCTGTGAGAATAGTGAGACCTGCCTCTTTCTAATCATAAAATGCTGTTAATTACACATGATTGCACAAAGGTAAACTGATTAACAAGGCTTGATAGTTGTGCTGGGTTAGTTTTAAGTTTTGAGTGAGGCAATTGATAGAACAAACTTTAACATGTATACATCAGGTTGCACTTTTCAGTTCTTTTGCTTTTTTTCTTTTCATGACACAGCGGCCCTATTGTGAACAATTCCATTATTATTTTTATCTTTCTTATTTTCTTATCGAGTTTCTAATAAAAAGTTAATGAATAGGATTGCCAGAAGGTGATCCTTGTGACAAGGAAGGGGAGAACTATTAAGTTACCTAACAGAGGGCCACCTGAATCAGCAGCAGGTGTTATATACTATATGCATCTTGTTGTTTACTTTGTGTATTTCACTGGCCTATAACACTGTGTGAAAATAATGGAAAACTTTGTGGAATTATCTTCAGTTAAGCTGAGAAATGCAGCTCAAGATGTTAATAAGGATGGGGACAAAGTAAGAGAAGAAGAAACCCCTGTTATTAAAGGGCTTCAAGCTAACATAATGGAGGAATCTCATTGTCAAACTCCAGGTGAGAAAAGTTGGAAGATCAGCACACATTATGCTAGAGAAGACAAGATCAAGGTAAGTACTTTATTGTGGTTGTCTGTATCCTTGAAAGCTAGGTTGTTAGGAAAATTTAATGCTGGTACAGTGTCTAGGTAAGTTGTCAAGATCTCGTGACAGTGTGAAGCATTTCCTGGTCAATATATTCAGAAATTATATTTTCTTCCCCTTTTCTCAATCAGTTCAATAACTTGTTACTTACTTACTATGTGGTTTTTGTGACGCAGCACGTTGATCAGCAGACAGTTGGCAGGAACAGTAAAAAGAGAAAGCGGGGAAGGCCACGCAAGTTGGTAGCTGCAATCCCAAAGGAAGCAGAGGCCGGTATATGACTATTCTACAATCAATTGATGGACTTAATATTCTATTTAAAATTTTTTTTTATCTTGTGAGAAAATCAGTGGAAAGTACCTGTGCAATGTATCATATTGAAAAGTTATGTCTTCCCTTTTAGTCAGATTAATTGAACAATTTGGTGCCATCACGTTTGTCCTTTTTTCTTTCCCTTCCCTGACCTTATATCCCTATGTCTGTGGTTGTCCGCACTAAAGCGTGTGGTAGTTTACATGAAAACATATTGCATCTGATGTGCATGCATGTACATACACCCACAATAAATTCGAATGGTTGTTCAGAAATAAAGCACCATGTGGGTTTTCTGCATAACAGCTGAAGACTTTGAGACAGAATGCAGGGTAAGGGAGAATGATTTGGCCATTACTGTTATATCGAAGAGCGTGGTTGATGATGATCAGCCTTTATCAATGTGGTTTGGTGGAATGCACTCTTCAGTGAGTAGAGACTCGGGTAACTTGCTTAAAACTTTCTGATATGCTCCTTAAAGTTGTATTGTTATTCCCTTTGAAAGTATATCTGACTCGTCTTATATTGAGGAGTAGTATCTTCTGGTAGGTTTGCTAATGTAAGGATTCACACAACAGATAGACAACTTGATGTGTCAGTGGAAGGTTCAGCAAATGATGCTAAAAGCAGTAGCATGCCAGAATCAAATATGTGCTTACCTTTTGTAAAGAAGTCAGCAATTTGGAAAACAATTGAAGATATGGAACCGTTTCAAATTTTTCCACAAAAACCACATTTCCGTCCTTTGGCTGAATGTAGAGAGGAGTACCGTGAAGGATCAGCCATTGGCATTATGGTAACTTTTACCAGTTTGTTTGAGAGGATATCCTCACTGCAATTTGATGATCCAAGAAACATTTTTGAGAGTGCTATGGAAACTCTACTGGATTTGGAGAGGCATGGTTTTGATGTTGCCATGCTCAGAGGTCGTGTGAGCTATCTATTGTCAATTAAAGAAAGTCAAGGTGAGCTACTGAATGAGTCGACTGATACTGATAGGAAGATAAGGGAGCACACTGCTCAGAAACAAATATTGCTAGAGAACATCAACTGTATTGAGAAGAAGATAACAGAGTTGCAGGAAGAACTAGTCGCATCCAAATCAAAAGCCGAGGCCAAGGATATTGAGATCTCCAAGTTAAGATCACAACTTGAAGCTACAAACTACCTAATCTCCACTGCGCGTTATGATTTCAGAAGTATTGCTGCTTCCCCTTGGAAGTCTGCATGATACAGATGGGCTTCACTTTGACATATCAGTGTAGAACGTAATTGGCTGTTGTAAGTTACTGCTGTGATTTTGTGTTATTAGGGTGTAATGATATTTGGACTCGTTCAAGTTTGTAAGCATGTAAACGCTTTTGATGCCCAATGATATTCCAATAGGAATGTCAACAAACGACTCCAAATTTGATACCATAACTGATACTAGGCTGATCCTATCCGGCACTTCAGATGTACCAAAACACGCCTTCCGTGGTCGAAGGAATCCAACAGCTTATGGTCGGTCATATTTAACAACTTAAAAGTAGTATGTTTTTAGTGTATTGTTGAAGAGAATTCTTGGGCCAAGTTTCTCAAGAATGTAGCAGGACATGCTGTAGGAGTTGTCACAGGTCATGTTGGACCTCAAATCTGAATTTGATCCAACATAATTTTTTCTTTAATTTTAGATAAATTTACTTTAATTTTTAGCAATTGGTAGGATTTAAAAATTTATGAATCTCAAATTTATTAAGATTTAAAAACTTAAATTTAAATTACGATAATTTCCAACCGATCTGGACATAACCTTTTTTTCCATCACTATAGCCTTTGAGAAGGACAATTCGTCTTAACTTTGGACATGAACAATCTCTTTTTGATTGTGGCGTGATGATTAGGCGGGCCTGCACACTTCAAGATATACACTAAAATTAATATACACAAGTAAAAAGAACTCTTAACTTTAAGAAAAATCCTTTTTGTCACTAAGTAATAAAATTTGTAAAAGTATAAAATTTATTAAATTAAGTCGAATATAATCAGTGTCCCAGTCCCACCAATTCCTAGAATGCAGAGGTTTAAGTTTATGAATAAAGGAAGCCTAAGGACCCCTAAAAACACAGCTAGACTTTGGTGAGTAGTTAAAAATACGAATAAAGAGTAGAATCGAAGACTACATATAAACCAATTACATGACGTTATCCTTCTTGCCCTCCCAGACCAGATTCAGCAGATTAACCAACCCCTGAAGAACCTGCGTACCCAGACGATATGCTAGATTCATATGATCATAGGTGCCCATCTCCAGATTTCACCTAGGGGTTAGCTTAAATAGAAAGCGCAGGAAAATCAATTGACAGTAGATTGGACACTGAATTCGATATCGAAGCTAGACGCCCCAAATTCTTTAAAGTTTTGATAACCAAAACTTGACTTGGTAGATTTTTACGTTTAGGTTTACTTATTCTTTATCCAGAATTAGTCAAGTCACTGTGATTATTAATTAAGATTTTTTATTAACTACAGGAGTATAAATTTCCAGTCAATTATATCAATTGTAGTTTATTTTGGACAAGTTACTTCATCTTTTTTATCAACAATACATGTTAAAAAGAATATATATTAAAAAAATGTTTGGTCTGATGAAGTTTAGATTCATTTGTGTTGATTTGATTTTATAAGAAATGATCATCGATTGGGTTAAAGTCGAATTTCATAACCTGATCCTATATTAATTCATAAACTCGAGTTGCATCTCAGGTCTGATAAAATCTTAGAAAAGTAAATCTGAAAGTTTTAAACCCACCGAACCGGAAAAGAAATAAAAATAAAAATTTGGCTTTATTCTTTTTTCTTCAAGACTATGTAAAAACTTAGGATGTACAAGTATTACTCGGAGAGGATGTAAGAAAATGACTAACTTGGCATGGATATATTGGTAGAGTTTGTTAATCAAAACACGAACTTTAATTATGGACCCTGGATTGACTATGAATTTATATTAAAGAAGAAAATGCCACAAAATGCTTGTTTTGCTATTCATTGAATGATGAACAAACTGTTGAATTGCTTGAACAAGCTCCTCAACATATAAACAAACTCTTGAAACTTCTGATCAGCCTTTATAAAAGTTGTATATCCTTGTACTATTAACATCTTTTTGTGTCATTTTTTAATGCATGAGCCTTTTAACGGGTCAAAAAACTGAATGTCCACAAACTTACTTAAGTTGGCAACATGAGACATTAGCACCTATTTATAGTAATCTTATTGGGTCCCCATCACAGGGACAATAAATAACTAGCCTACGCTGGTTAAGACCTATTTTCCTCACTGGACTTGAGCTTATTTAATCAGATCTTTTATTTGGCTTCTTTATTATCTTTAAGTAGGATAAAATTTGATTTTTTAACCTTAATTTTATAAAAACGTAATTAATAATTGTCCAATTAAAAATTACTAATGTTCTCCCCTTGGTAAATATTAATTACAACAGTTGTAATAACAATAAAAACAGTAAAGTAGTTAAGCAAAATTAATGTAAAGGTTCACCAATTTAAAACATTTGATCCAAAGATAATGAAAGTTCATCACTTGGTCCCATAATGCTTTTAAAATCATAAAATATCAAATGCATGTATCTTATGTTATACAAATTTAATATAATCACGCATATTTAATACCTTACTAACGTGAATGAGAAAATAGAGTCTGACAAATAATAATGATACCTACATGATTTGAAGTGTATCACTGTTTTCTTGGTCGGTCTCAATTTCTCCAAATTATATGCTAAACCCCATAAGAGAAATTTGTTTCCTCTAGATGACTGCAAAATCGTAGTAGAGAAAACTCTTATGGAATTAAATACTTATATCCCCTATGTTTTATCAAAACCATGGATTTATGTATATATCTGTATATGTCCTGAAGACAAAGACTCAAGGTCAATCTGTATATATATGCCCAATGACAATGTACAACAACCTGTTTGAGTGAGAACAAAATGATTATTGTCAATATGGATAAAAATATATCGCCATAATTAGGGATGACAATTTCGGCCCGGCTCGACCTGGATTTGGAGGGGAATGGGCGGGCCACGGGTTGACATTTTTATAATTAAAAAATATAACCGGCCCGCCCGTGGCCCACTGGACCATAGGTTGACCACGGGCCGGATGACCCGTCGATGGGCCGGGCAGCTCTCTGGCCGGCCCAACCAGCGGCCCACCTCAACCCGACCCGGCCCAGCCCATTGACATTCACAGCCGTAATACATGAAATTTGTACAAATCTATCAAGCAAATACCAAAGTTATGAATATTCTACAAGTATCATTTTGGGTAACTTTTTAAATTTATAAATAGTCTTTGAGTTTTTTTAAAATTGTAAAATAGTCCCTCAATATATTATGCTGTATAATTTATAATTTTACATCAACTATGTCTCCAAAAATCACAACAATAAAAATTTGAAATAACCGCAATTTATTTATTTATTTTATTATTATTTTTTACATATTTACATATAAATAACAACCACAATTTATATTTTAAAAAATCATTTAATCATTATACAGATAAAAAATTAAGGAAAATACAAAATATTTAAAATATTACAATTTCATTATATAATAAATAATAATTTCATGAAAGCATCAAATAAAAATAGTAATAAATATTCATGACTCTTTAACTATTCCAATTTACAGCAAGAGTTCCTGCTATGGAAATAACCAACTAGAAGTTATACTTGGAACATAAAGATTTACAGTTATATTTATATTGCATATATAGAATTTAACTTATACATCAAATATAAGTGAAATTAAAAGAAGAGAGGAAATAAAAACCTGAAACTTTATTCAATTAAATACCCACTCAAATTGCATTTACCTTAATTCTCATTTGGTACAAAATCTTCATCATTAAGAGGAGCTGCATCATCACCATCATTCAAATTCATTGCGCCAAATGACATGTCAATACTTTCCCATCCAATATTAAGGGAAAGTAAAAACTTGAAACTTTATTCAATTAAATACCCACTCAAATTGCATTTACCATAATTATCATTTGATACAAAATTTAAATTGCAAACCTTTGCAATTCTGAAACACCACTTTTAAATTAGTCTCACCAAGCAACTATAGGACAACAAAAGTAGCATTACAAATAATATAAAATGATGATTAATTTTCAACAAGTAACAAAAGTGAAAAATATATACTTAGATTAAGTTTGTCTCTTTGATGAATGGTAATTGGGATTCCAAAATCACCGTAAACTTCTTTATAAATACTAAATTTTGAGTTTGGGAGTTCTTGCATCATCTCATAGGCAATAATTATTGTGATATTTAATACAATTCCCCTTGTTAACTTTAATTTTCTTTGTAAAACTCGATCTAAAATAGATACTTAGATTTAAAAATGCCCTAATTCAAAACAATAGAGAGTAAAGTTGTCTTTCTCATCTCTTATTAATGACTGTAAGATAAGGTGTATATAAAGAAGGCTTAGTTTTTAGATTGGCCTCAGTTGCTTCTTTCGTCCTCTCAATGGAATCATAAACATAACTCGTTGTTACCTTCTCATCACTATCAACAAAAAGAAATACCCTCACTAAAGGCTCAAAAATTTATAAGAAAAATTGAAATTAGGATAAAATTTATTATCTTCAAGTATAATTCTAGAAACCTCCAATTCAACATTAAACCTAGAATGCTGAGATGCAACTCACTTATCATTTGTCAAAATTTACCTTAACTCTTTCTTTGTCAAAGTAAAACACTTAAGTTGTAACATCCCATCACTAATGGGAAGGGTAAAATAGTAATTTGGAATAGTTTATAAGTGCTTAGAATTGTCTTGACATGTTCATGCATACACATATAAGTGAATAGTAAATTTTGCACATGTAAATGACTGTACATGCATTCATGACATTTTCCGGTATATTTGTTACTAAATGTGATTATTATGAAAATTGTGATTTGTGTATAACAAAACTATGTTGGAGAGGGTCTTTTTGGTTTTCCCGATTTTTAGTGATATTTCCCGGTATATTTGTTACTAAATGTGATGATAATGCTGTTTTACTACTGTTAAATGATAATAGTGAGAATTGGGAAGTTTTGTAACATGTATATATATAGCATTGAACCAAAATGCATGTTGTGAACGTATGTACAGGAAATTGGTTGCCTTATATGTATATGGTTGTAGGTTTCGCATAGGGGCTATTGCAAATGTTATTACTTAGGGGATCACACTTATTGTGCGTATCAAAGAAACACCTTTACCCAAAGATAAGGTAGAATCTTAGAAAGCTAATTATAAGCCTCACCATCAATAGCTTGCATGTCTAGCATTTTCATATTGAATCTGTCTTCAATGTAAGCCCTAGTAGTAGCCCAAAGGATGTCTCTAAGTATCTTGTCTTTGAATTTGAGCTTAAAATTAGCATAGAGATGTCTTACATAGAATTTATGTTCAACCTTAGAATCATGCTCTCAAATGTTTCAACAAGTCCCTAAACAAAACAAGTACACACATTATTATGTATAATAATTCAAATGAATAATGTAAATGGAATGAACAATGTAAATGCATACCTTTTATCTATCTGAAATAAAGACGACTCTTTTTTACTGTTTTGTTTTTATATATCCATTTAAGCTTGTGAGGATTACCTTTTATGGATTTAACTTGCATGGATGTAGTTTTCTGATAGTAGCTTGCATATATCCTCTATTCACACATCTTTTTATAGATTACGGTAATCTTATCTTTTTCATTCCTTTTGAATTTCAATTTAAAACCCTTCCTGATTGAGTACATTCTAAGTGCCTTCCTGTAAATTATTGCATTTGAAAAAAATTAACCATGTAAAAATTTTAAGATTATCAATGCACTTCTCATTCAACTCATGAAAAGAAATGTTTCCCTCACCTGAAGGCTGAACTGCTTCTTCTAATCTTTCATTATCACTTATGTGATCAAACTTCATGAAGTGACCATCTCTCTTTTAAGTTGTAAAATTAGCATAATTGTCAGCTACGAGACTTGTATATTCAACATAATCTCCTAACTCAATATTAGGTGGTTCTCCTTCACTTCTGTCATAATCTATAACATCATAAGTGTCACTTAAACTATCCCCATCTAGAAAATATTTAAGATCAAATCCATCATCAGTGGACTCATCAGATTGTATGACATAGGTGTAGTCTAATTCATTAGATAGAGAATCAATTAAACCCTCAGTTTATACCTTCTCACTTTCTGAACTGTTAGCTCCAGCTATGTTTTTCTCATCATGCACATGTTCTGAATTCTGATGTAAATTCACTTGATCATCTATAGTACTTTGTTTGTGAGATATATTTTCTCTCGAGGTCTCATCATTAATACCACACTAACTAGACTGTTTGTCTAATATATCAATCAAGTCTCTAATATACATCTTAATATGAGGTTCATCCCTATAAATGCTAAACATCTCAAACATCACTACAAGAAAAATAGGGTTTAACGACGAAAATTATAAATGAAATGTGAAGGTTTTTTACCGGCAAGTGAAGTTGGTGACATAAATTACCAATAACATGAGATGTCGGAGAAACGGCTGTAGGTAATCTTTAGTCACTAATTTACCAACGAAATAGAAATATTTTGTTGCTAATTTACCAACAGACATTTTCTATTCCGTCATTATATTTAGCAATAGTAACTTTTGTGCCGTTGATAATTTAGCGACGAATTTTGTATGTCTGTCAGTAAATTTAGTAACATTTAAAGTTTTAGAAATTCATCAAAAAATGTAGCGATGGTAAGTTGTGTTTCATTGGTAAATTTATTGACGAATTTTTCATATCGTCAGTTACTAAATTTACTGACGGATATTGTTATTCTGTTGGTAATTACATCGATATTGTTTTTTAATTTTTTCCTACATTTAATTTGTACATTTGATTTTGATTGACTATCTTATGATTGATAATTAATTTCTATAGTTATCTGTTGAAAATATTTTGATTTTTTTTACATTTAATTTGTCTAAATAGTAATTTGATTGATAATATAAAGTAAAATTATCTCAATTGATAATAAAAATTATTATCTACAACAATAAGTGTCTAATTCATACAAAATGACTTAAAAGTAGCTACAACTGAGTTATGCAGTTGGTGAATGCGGATGCTCTAACTGTTGTGATAAGGTGCTACCTTTTCCCTCTAACTCATCTATCTTATTACAGAGTTGAGCTATGTACTCCATCGACTGTTGCAACTGAGTTGCCAGCCTCTCTACTGTGCTCTCAAGCTAAACGACTCTCTTATTAGATGCGGACTACCTATTAGATGCAGTTGTACTAAATGTGGAGGATTGCAAATAACATGTGTTCGCAAATAAACCTAAGTCGAAGATGACAATCCTTACCACCCACTACATAAAGATATGTATCACTCTCATGAACAGTTTGAAAGTGCCGAGACTATCTTTGAATGCTTTCTTGTATTTGGTCATATTAGGAGGCAATGTTTATATTAATAAGTGATAATTATTAAGAATTAATATTAAAGCATAAATTTCACATACATTAAGTTCTCTACATTGGGTGTTAACAAAGGTCACACTATCATACTTCTTCGTGTGGGTGTGCAAAAAGAGCTGATTGAGTGTGGGCTTCTTGCTTAAAGACTTTTCCTGCTTCAAAATAAAATGTGATAAGTGAAGTACAATTTACAAAAATTTCGACAAAGTTTTCTCTATTTTTATGATATTTACTCCTGTTGAACAAAGAAATTAACTTAACAACATAGCCATATATGACACCAAACATTTATAACATTATCAATTTTCATAATACACATATATTTTCATTCCAAACTCCACACATCAAATTAAATTGAAATCAAATTTTATACATCAAAGTAAAAAAAATCAGAATATAAATATAAAGTGTATATACTTACAACTTTCTCTACATGCTCTTAGTGTGTAATAGATCCTTTAGTGTGTACAGGAAGACTCTCTCCTTCTGGTCCTCCACGTCTATTCATAGAATTGTGCTTTGAAATGGACATTACCTCAGGTGATTTCCAATACTGCTGCCATTAACTCCATATTTCTTCAGATGTATAAGGAGGTTGTACACCATTCTTGAGTATCCCACTAAGAAAGTCTCTACAACGTGTACGAGCTTGCCTATTCCATACTTTATAAATAACCATGTCAAATTTGAAATCCCAAAATAATTCTTTCTGAAAAAAGAAAAAACATACCATATGTACTTATAACCTATAATATTAATCTAATTAATCTATAAAATTAATCAGATAAAAAGATACAAAAGAATATTTTTTTTGATACCTTAAGCTCCTAAAAACAAAAATCCGTTGTCACCTGAGAGATATTCTTCCATATATAACCCTCAAGATGAATCTTCTCCTTAAACTTGGATGTCATGTTTCTTGAGCATGTTCCAGATGAAACAAACCTAATACAAAAGAAATTTTAGATCATTTTCAAATAAAAACCTATAACTTCATTATAATCCTATGGTGTTTCCTGTATTTTCATTCACAGATTGTTGACAATTGTGATGTAAGTTCTTCCATCAACTCCTTTTGCTCCAGGCTAGAGGCTGCCTCCTTCATCCGTAACATTTACCCATGATATCTCTATCGGTATAGGGTTGTGGATGAAGGAGAAATGTGGATGGTGTAGCAAGGTAGGATGGTGTAACATCAGGTACAAAAGGTGACTGTATAGGGATTGTAGGTCAAGAAAGTGATGCCTCATCTGGATGTGTAGTAGGTGGACGTATAGATTTTGTAGCATTTATAGAAAATGATGCTTCACCTAGACCTACATTGGCTGATGGAAATCGTGGTAACCTAATCCCTACTGCATCATATATTGTTTACTCTTTAGTGGCATATATTTAACATGAAATTTACGTTTTATTGAATATTCCAGTAATAGAAAAATATAAATTCAATATAGAACAATATATTATTGATGAAATAATAGATTATTTTATATAATAGTATATTACAAACGTAAATTAATCTTTATCATGATCACTTAATTGTAAATCAAAATCATCTTCTTTTTTCTGAAGAATTAAAATCAAACTCAAACTTCTTTGCAGATCTCTCACCCTCCTCATCCTCTCCAGATGAAATTTCAGTATATTCATTATTTGGATTGTTTAAAGGTTCACTTTCGTCATATGTAACACATGCATTTATTTCATAAACATTTTCCTGAAATGCTTCACTTTCAGTTCTCTTATTTTCTCCTTTTCTATGTAATTGAAAGACACCTTTAGGTTTGACTTTGCAGATAGCCAATTAATCTGACTTATCTCATCGTATTGGGAAAAGGGACATAATACAACTAGATTGCATCGCCAACACGAAAGGTTCAAATTATTTAAATCTTCTTTGTTGGTTAATATCAACTAGACTGTATCAACTGTGCACTTTTGTACCAATATTAGGAGTTGGATCAAACCAGTCACAGTTAAATATCATACTCTACTTTATTGGAAATGTAGGGTACTTTCAAATATCTTAGTAATTTTATCATAGCAATCCATCAATTCCCCTAGTATGTAAACCCCACTATTTATTGTTTCTATGCTATGATCATGATATTCTATAGGAAATTTGTATCCATTAATGAAATATACCGGATACCATTTGAGAGCTCGCAAAGGTTCTTTCGGAAGATCACATATGACTTGTTCTTTTATTGGATTTTCTGGGGTCGACATGAAAATACATTATCATATTAAATAGTATAATGTTATTTAAACACTTTGATATGATAATTCAACCAATTCAATAATTGTAAGTGAAAACTTACATATTTCTCGAACCATCAAGGAAAGTGCCTTTCAATTTCTTTATTGATATCATCCTGTGTTTTTTTGGGCAGTAGTTCGCGTAACCATTCCTTATATAATCTAGAAGCATTATTATGTATTTTTGAACAACACTAACTTTGAAAAATCAAATAATCAATTTCAACTTACTGCACGAAAGGTTAAACCTCTTGACAGTTAAATACAATGTAACCATGGGTAGCCTCTATTTCTTCCTCTGTTAATATTCTTCTTGTTGACGATCCATATGTTCTTCGAGGATATGTGAAAATGGATAAGTTACCATCAACATTACTCATTCATCCCTTATTGTCATTACAAGAAAATTTTCTCTCTCTTATGTGCACATGTAGCTCAAAATAATGTGAACAAATTGTACTTGTTTCTCCACTAAATAAGCATTACATATCAAACCTTCAACTTTATCCTTGTTTTTGACATTTTTCTTTAATTGATGTAAATACCTACATTAGCAAATAGGTTTATTACAATTTTGTGATTAAAACATGCTATAACTTCAATTTTAATAGTTACTATAATTACCTCTCAAACGGATACATCCATCAATATTAGACCAGACCAGCAAGTTTAGCCTCATATGCTAAATGCACAGGTAGATGCTCCATATAATTAAAGAATCTTGGAGGGAAAATCCCTTCTAATTTGTATAAGATTACTGAAATTTTCCTTTCTATTTTTCCATTTTAGCCAACTTTATTTCAGATGATGTTAAGCTTTTGAAAAAAAATTAATTATGTTATGGTTTCCCAAACGTTATTCGGTAGCAACTTCGAAATGCAATTGGAATTATCCTTTGCATAAACATATGACAATCATGAATTTGATCCAAAATAGTTTATACTTCCTCATGTCCACACACCTTGCCAAGTTTGACAATCATGACTTTGATCCTAAATAATTTGTACTTCTTCATGTCCACACACCTTGCCAAGTTTGAAACATAACCATCAGGAAACTTTAAACTTTTCAATCATTCACACAAAATTTCCTTTTTTATATCCAAAGTGTAACATGCTTTCAGATATTTACCAGTGCGAAGATCTTGATCTAACTCATTGCTTCTACAAAAAAGTTTCAAATTAGCTCGTGATTTTGCATTATCATTTGTCCTCCCTTCAATGTTTGTTATGGTATTGAACAAATTGTGAAAAATATTTTTTCAATATGCATCACATATAGATTATGATTATCAAATTAGTTTTTCAATATGATAAATCCTAAAAAATGCGTCGTTTTCTCTAACCAAAGTTTTTATTAATTCTTGTATTAACTTCATCAGTTTTAAGTTCTTTAATTTTTAGTAACCCTAATTCATCAATCTCCTGCAATATCTCTTCACCAGCTTTGTTGAGGGGAAGGAGATGTTTGTACCATCCTATTCTTAATGAAAATTTGTTTATTGCGTCTAAATGGATGATCTGGGGGAAGAAATTTATTATAGTTGTCAAACCAGGATATTTTAGCCCTGTTTCGAAGATAAAATGCATTAAAATCATTGCCACAATAAGGACAAGCCAATTTTCCTACTGTGCTCCATCTAAATAACATAACATTTGCTAGGAAATCACCAATAGTCCATATCAAAGCTACTCTTAACATAAGATTTTGTTTAAGAGACACATCATATGTCTCCACGCCATATTCCTAGAGATGATGCAATTCAGATACCAATGGTTGTAAGAATACATCAATTTTATGTTTTGGATTTGTGGGCCCTGACACAATCACTGTCAAGAACATATATGTCTCATTCATACATATCCATTGAGGCAAATTATAACGAGTAATTATGATTGGCCATGATGAATATTGTTGACCAGATTGACTAAAAGGTTGGAATCCATTTGTCGACAATCCTAACTTAACATTTCGTCTTTCAACTGCAAACTCATAATGGGTGTTATTGAAATGTTTCCATGCTAGTGCATCCGATGGATGACTCATTATTCCATCTTCTTATTCATTTTCATTATGTCTTCTTATATGAGATGTTGTAATATCAGAGACTTATAGTCTTTAAAGACTCAAAGTTAACGGGAAATAATACATTCATTTCTAAGGTACTAATTTCTATTTCATAGTACGCTTTCTAGGTTTGAACCTAGATTGACTATAAAATTTTCACTCTTGTAATTCCACAACATCTCCCCAAAATAACATACGTCCCAATTTACAACAATCAATTTTTTCAACTGGCAAACCAAGACCTTTAATAAGTTTACAGAACATTTAATCTTTACTTTACAAAATACCCCAAGTTTTTACAGGTCTCTAACTATTTTCCATCCAAATTGAATCCAACCTATCCTTCCATATGAGTTCGCAATTAGAAAACTCAATCATAACCAATTCCACATTACTGATTGGACAATCACCACATTAGTTTTAAGTCATAATAACCTTATAAAAGAACTATAATTCATAAATCTTGCCATCAATTATTCTAACAATTTGGAAAATATGAACATAAGTTAGACAAATTAATTGATAGACAACATATATGAGTATCTATCAGTCAAAGAAAATAAAATGCTAACCAATGTCCTATAAGAAGTGACATTAAGAAGTAAAAAAAAGCACCAACATGTATTAAATCCAACACTATATCGAGCAATCACAATGAAGTTAAAGTATTTATGTTTGAATTAATACCCTAAAAGTTGATTTCCAAAGTTTGATTTTAAATAAGCACTATGGTACGTGGCAATGTTTACACCTGTGAATTGAGAAAGCAAGTTCTCGCTGTGACTTCTAGGCTCGTGGAATTTTTTACTGATAAGCCTCATGGGAGCTGCATCATGGATTTCCAACCTATATATCGGCTTAGGGGTTTATTGTGGAAAGCATTGTCATATCTATTATATTGGGCCCTGAAATTTTTTATTATTTTAGCAAGCATGAATTGAATGAATTTTGTGATCTTGTTGGATAATAAATTGGAGTTAAATTGTTATGTCAAGTTTAGGAGGATTTATTTCATGGATTGATGGAAATTTGAAGTATTAAATGGAAGAATTAAGATTAAGTTAGAGTATAGTATGGTGTAAATTAAATTGAAGAATTAAGAATGCATAAGGGTATTTTGGGAGGATTACTTAAGGTTAGAAGCACTAAGGCATTAAAGGAAGGGTAAGGTGGACTTTCCTCACTCATTAAGGGTAGAATGGGAAGAGGATAAGATTGTCTTGTAAATAAGAAGACAAAAATGTGAAGGAGGGAGAGAAGATCAAAAAGTAAAAGAGAGAGAAAGAAGAAGAGAGGTTTTCGGTGGAGTTAAAAAGAATAGAGCTTTGACTTAGGTCATGACTTTTCTTAGTCTTAAAGAGGAAGTTTGAGGTTACTCAAGAAGGGAAAAAGAAAGAGAAAGAGAAGAGCTTTCTTTAAAGCTAAGAATCTCATTATTTGGTGAAGAATCAAAGTAAGATCGATTTTAATCTTTCGGAGTTTTGGAAGGGGTTTTTGGTTCAAAGAGCTTAAGAAATGTATGAGTTTAAGAATTCTAGGATCCATATTAGTGCATGTGCATTATAGGTTCTCAAATATGAATTCCTATTGAATGGGGATTGTTTTATTTGTTAAAGGAAATTAAGAGAGGCAAGAGGAGCAAGAGGAAAGACATCTTTAAATCCAATACATAAACAAGCAAGGATTTCAAGGTAGGTTACAGTTTTATGATTAAGTAATAGGCCATTAATGTGTTATTTCAAATGATGGAAATAAACAATTTCAACTACTTCATAAACATGTTTTATAACTCTTTGAATGCTTTGAAAAAGTGTTATGTGTTGGTATGAGCTTATTGTGCTGATGATTTATGACAAGAACATGAAAATGACTTTTGGAAAGATATTATGTTTGGAAAAGATCAAGTTTTGAAAATTTGCCATTTTGGGTAACAAGTTTACAAGGTTATGAAATACATGTTATGTGGGTTTAGTTTGGTCCATTCTGTTGTCACTAAAGGCTTCTCCCACCTGCCCGCTAGTGGCATGGAGCTCCTTCGTGGACTCCCTCATATTTATGACTACACAAAACCACTAAATGGGATTGTGCTAGTTCGTTCTGTTCACGACTTCACAGGACCATTATATAGAAATGTGTTAGTTTGTTCTATTTATAGACCTTCCAAACCAATGTGATGTGCTTATGTGCTGTGAAATGTTAGTAAGATTGATGCATGCATGAATCATATTTATTCATGAGTTGTTTGATAAAGGGAAAATTTTGTGAAACAAGTACTTAATGATTTTTCAAGAAAGATTACCATGGTTTCTAAAATGTAAAATGAAATGAATTTTGCTAATGGTTTTCGCTTGTTTCTTGATTATAATTCTATTTTCGACGAGCGTTAAGCTCACCCCTCCTAAATTCTGTCTCATTCAGGTGATGAGCATGGGAGTGAGTGAGCCAAGAGTCAAAGCACAACTCAAATCTGCCTAATTTCTTTTGTATTCTTAAGATCAATTTTTAGGAATTCAAGGCTTTAGTCACATTTCAAGTTTACTTTGCATTTTTAAATTCTTCAACTCAATGGATGTATTGTACCTTGAGATGTTCAGTAAATCCTTGTAATGACTCCTGCCTATTATTATGAATGAAATGTCTTTTAGGTTTGATGATAATCTATGTTAAGATTTCACGTTTCATGTGATGATTAAATGGGTTGGAGGTTTAGGGAAGCAGTGGATGTTTATGTTTTGTGTAATCTGTTTCTGGAATAGAATGAATGAGGGTGGTTGAAAAGATTTAAGTCTGCATTAAGTAAGGGAGATTGCAAGAAGGAAACATAGATGCAATTTATCGTCTGTGATGACGTCACACATAGACGCATAGGAAAAATATAAAGGAAGAGTATCATCTGTGATGACGTCACACACAGACGTAAATGAAAGATAGACGTAAGAAACATAGACGTAAGGAATACAGACGATGCATCATGGCACAGATGTAAGGAATTGTCTGTGATGACACGTCATAAAGTCGAATATAGAAAAACAGATGCTAGAAAGGCAAACGATAAAACACAGATGATGGGTCGTTAACCCAGACGATAAAAGTCAACTACAGACGATAGAACATAGACCATAAGTAAACACAGACGATTGGCCAACAATGGACGATACAAAAAGAAGTTAAGTCAGTATGATTGAACAGTCACTTAGTTGGAATTAAACACAGAATTCACTAATCAAGGATTAAGAAGTGATTATCAAGGATCAAGAAGCA
>JANIIA010000010.1:37357895-37372940 GCA_027478495.1 Erythroxylum alaternifolium | reverse complement strand
TGGTAAAATTGATATGATGCCATGTGGAATGAATGTAGTGATCGCACGTAGCTCACCCTTATCATAGGATATGTACCAGAATGACCTGCGGGCGTCCCAGTGTGTACCCAACGGTAAGGGGGTGCTACATAAGTGATAAGAAATTAGTTGCAAATCTTGTAATAGCAGGACAACATAAAATCCTATCATTAGTTAAATCTTTTTCCATTAAATTCAGGACTTATGCATAATAGTAGATGAATTTGGTCACCCTTTTTGTTATCTATATAGTCTCATCAATAATGTAAAAACATATAGCATATCCTATATTTTCCAACATCAGGTTAATAAAATGTGCAACATATGGATTTTGATAAAAAGAATTATACTTAATTTGCAATCTTTTTCTAGTTGTTCTATAAGCAAAATCATTGTTAGTAATGAACAAAACAAGATTTTCTGGCCCAACTTCATTCATAACTTAGTCAAACATATGAAGTAGAGTATCAACATTCCTAACAAGGCCAGATGCATCAATAAGCTTAAAAAACATTGTCCCTTTTGCAAAATAAACCGAAAAAATTAATAATAGGCTTACGTCTTCTATTTGTCCAACCATCACACATGATTGAACACCCAAAAGTAGCCCAAGTCATTCTTCGTTCATCCAAATAACTTCTTATTTCATAAACAGAGCCTCTTTAGTCATCAATTGAAAGAGATTTATATCCTGGACCATATAAACTTCTTCATAAGTTCTTTATTCAATAAGCGATTTTGACATCCATATGATGAAGCTCCATATCATAATGAACCATTATTTTCATAATCACTCTAAATGCATCCTTAGAGGATACAAAAGAAAAGCTAACATTAAAGTTGATTTCTTATTTCTGAGTGACAACTAGGCTTTAAACTACTCAACTTTACCCTGAGAGTTCTTTTTGATCTTGTAAATCAATTTATAGTTATGAGGTAATTCCACAAGCTCCATAATTTATTATTCTTTATGGATTGCATCTCATCCCTCGTTATATTCTACCACAAATATGAATGAGGTCCAGAAACAACTTTGGTAAAAGTAATCTTGTTCACTTAAATACTATATGTAATCAGATGAGATAGCAAGTATTCTTACTCTAATGGATCTTCTTAATTAAACTGGTTCAGTATGTTCTTATACCTTAGGAATGTCAGTTTGTTCAAGTATGGGTTTCTGTCCCTATACTAGTATGGTACTCAGACCTCGATTTGTGAATTTTAACTGTATTAGTGATGGATATAAAATAATTGTAGTATCCACCCTTCTATCATCTAAAGGTTGAGAATGACCACCCTCATCAAGATGAGATGGACCACTCTCATCATAGATATTATACTCTAAAAACTTAGCTGTTTATGATTCCATTATTCTAGATCCTCCATCTTTACAATAAAATATGTGTCCCTTAAAGTGGTCAGGATATCTCATAAAATAACAACGAGTGGCATGAGAATGTAACTTATCTTCATAAGGATTATACAAACATAGTTCAGTATGGTAACCCCATATACAAAGATGAGTGATGCTAGGCTTTCACCCATTCCAAATTTCAAAATGCAATTTTGAAACTGATTTGCTTGGGACTCTATATATAAGGCAGTATTTATGACTTCACCCTAAAGGTAATAAAGTAAAATAGTCTTGCTTTATATTAACCTCACCATATCCTTTAAGGTCGATTATGCCTTTTGACCATACCATTTTGCACAGGACTACCTAGCATACTAAACTGAGCCATTATTCTATATGATTTTACATATTTGCCAAACGAAACTTTTTTCTTATCTTAAAACCCTATTTCTGCCATAATACTCACCTTCATTGTTAGATCTGACAATTTTAGTTGACCTTTCCAATTGGTTCTTAACTTTATCCATAAAGATCTTGAATTTCTCAAGAACTTTGAACTTTTATTTAAGTACACATAATCATAATATGAATATTCATAAAAAATGTTAGGAAATTTCTTGAATTACATTATGTAACTTTACAAGGTCAACATATATTCATATTTCTGACTTCTAATAAGTCAGAAGCATGAGTTGACTCCCTTTTCTTTATTTTGGTGAAATTATCCCTGTAACAATCATCATAATCTAAAGTTAGGAGATTGTTATCCTTAAACAATCTCTCAAATCTATCTCTAAAAAATGTGATTTAACCTTTTACGCCATAACATATATGAATTCTCTTTTATTAGGGTTCTCTTTCAAGTGGCTTGTTTGCAATATATCAAGAAGCATACGTGTCATTAGGGGTAAGACACATTTTGTATAAGCCATATGACAAGAAGGCAATATCAATATATTTTGCATTGAAAGATAATTTCACAACAGAGATTTCAATTACAAAACTATATCCTTCTTCATCCAAAATAGATATAAAGATTAAATTTTGTCTAAAATATGGTATATAAAACGTGTTATTTAATACATGTTTTAACCCTAAATCAAGGTTTAAACCAACATCCCCTATAGAGATTACATCAACTTCTTTATTATTTTCCACCAAACATTTTCCTCCGCCTAATTCAGCTTTCTCTTTTATAGGAATCCTTGCATTATAGAAGCAACATGAGTCGATGCTCCACTATTTACCCACCAAGAAGTTGATGTGGATATAGCAAGATTAGACTCATATATAATACAAGCCAAGAAGTTACCTGATACCTCTTGTCTTTTTTTTTTCTAGGTTTGATATTTTTAACAGTCTAGCTTCTTATGTCCCTTCTTCTTATAGAAGAAACACCTCAAACTCATTCTCTTTACAACATCCCCAGGAACTCTAGCAACACTACATTGACTAACATCTATTTATGGAGGGAATTTAGGTTTTTTACTTTTAAATTTAGAGGTTTTACCTTTGCCTTCTCTTTCGTCGTTATTAAGGCTATATAAGTTGTACTCTTTAGCTTCTTGTTGAGAAAGATTTATATATAATAAAACTCCCAAATACTTGTAAGTATACAGATCGTAACTTATAGTATCGAAAGGTATCGATCTGACGAGGAACTAGCTAAAATAAATTGAACATAACTTTATCTAAGGTAATAAAATATAATGTGAGTGAAAATAATAATAGAAATTAATGCAATTAAATATAATCAAGCAAATAATAAATAATAAGTGAGTTGCCAATTTAATGTAAGGTTGATTAAGGATGAATGCTTAGGATTTATTCTTTCATTGTTTTGTTCCCTGAATTCTAATTGATCCAATTATGTGTCGATCCTAGATTTCTTAAGGGATTGATTACTGTCTCTTAAGACCTAGCTAATTAACCCTAATTGAATATGAAAATTCCAAATTTTGCAATCTCTCGATTCACAAAACCTTCCCAACATTTTCAACTAGATCTAGCGTTATCTATTAGATAATCAAGTTCTCATACAAGATCTCTCTTCGAATTATAGTTGATTTGATAATCGTGTGACTTATTAAACTACCAACTCTTGTTACGCAATTTAATCATATTACTTTTGACTCACTCCCTCGATTTATTATCAAAGTATAAACATGCATAATTAACATAACACCAGAATTTGTATTGAATCAACAAAGATCAAAGTCACAAAATAACTATAGAATATACCCTAATTTGGAAATTAGAACATCATGAATGTAATAAACATCTGGAAATTTAGTTTACACATCAAGTATGATGAAAATAACAAAGGAGAAATAAAGAAAAACTCTATTTGGAACTTGATTTAGAAAATTGGAAATCTGGACGTTCTTCTCGATCTTCCTTGTTTGATCCACTTTTGTATGATGGCGTTTGCGTTTTTTTGTGTCTTTCATGTTCTTAAATAGTAGTTTAGGGTCCTAGGGTTATTTTAGGGTTTTCCTACTTAATTTGGTTTCGAAAATAGCCTCAAAAATTCAAAAGACCAAAGAAACTTGTGTGCTGGAAAAGCTTAAATTTGTTGGAATTAATGTTTGGCAAATGCGTGCACGATCTTATACAATGACGGTGCATCAAACTGTGCACCACCAAAATTACTAAAAATTGTGAATTTTCATAGCCTAAGAGATGTGCACGACTGTGAATCTTTTCTGTGCTTTGAATCTTCATTTTATGCCCCATTTTTGTCCAAATTCTCCTTTATGTAATTTCCTATTTCTATGCACTCACAAAAACATCAAACACCTCATGAAATATAAAATTAAGATCCAATTCTTACTATAAACTAATCAAACACTTAAAAATACAAGCAAACACTCATATTAACACAATTCTAAGACTATACATACTATATTCATCTAATAAATACCTAAAAACACACTAAAACACCAATCAAATCATAGTATAAACTACACCTACCAACATCCCCACAGTTACTTTTGCTTGTCCTCAAGAAAAAAACAATAACATCAGCAAACAAACCAAACATAAAAAACACAAGCATATATTCATGCAACATGCAATAATGAGACAACAACATCAAACTTTATGGAATCAATTTAACCACAAATATCAATCACTCAATTTGTGCCAACATACTAACCTGTGCATTTTATGGTTAAGCACTTTGAATTGAATATACATATTAATCAAAACATTAACATCATATTCATTCACCTATAGCACTTATACATATACATTTATAATTAGCAATCAATAAAAATTGCAACTATCACTAAGTATCCTTTCATGAAAATTTTGTTATTTTTAAAGATTAGTAGGATTTATTTATTGAAACACCAATTTTTAACTTTCTTTAATGTTAACCTAGTCTTTTGATGTGAAGTTAAATACCTTGTCATAAATGTCCTCCGGTTACTTAACTAAGTTATGTTTTATTAATTAGCTTGATTGGAATGTCATTCTAGCCTTTTGACGTGAAGACAAACATTTTGTCATCAATACCCCTAGTTACTCAGCTATATCACATCCTCAACTAACTATTAGCTCTATTTATAACCCAATATTTGTTTCAAAAGGATTAGTGAAATAGTTTTTTTTTAACATGCACTTTTTTTTACTCACATAGCCTATACCTCATTTCTTTTTAGTCAATCATCCTTATTAAAGGTTCCTAATGATGCTAACTCATCCAAATGACTTATAATTATAAATGTATATAACAAATTTCCTAAAGTGAACAAAATGAATGTTATATCCTAATTAACATGCATATTCAACCAAAGATACTTAAAACATAAAATTCACAAGTCAATATACCTTTACAAATTAAATGATCATGTTCAAAGATAAACTAATTCCATCAAATTATTGCCATTGACACATTGACACAATTCACACATATGCAACATGTGTTTACACAATGTCAACCTAATCAAAACTAAGATAATATGATATGAAAAAGTCACACATATGACATATCAATGCACAATTCTCCCCACACTTAGACAATACATTATCCTCAATGTGAGAAAAAAAATCATGCATAAATGAAAATAACAAGAAAAGAAATAACAAAAAGAAAATAGTAAGAGCAAGAAACCAATTAAGGAGATTGAGGTGGTGATGGTAATGGTATGGAAGATGAAATTTGGAGACCATCTATGTTATAAAATTCCAGAACTTCACTCCCTACAAAATAAACAAAAAAGTAAAAGTAACAAAGTACTAACAAATTAAACTAATAATAAAATAATAAAATCCTAATTCTTAGGTTGCCTCCCAAGTAGAGGTTAGTTAACATCATTAACTTGACATGCACTTCCTTCGATACTCAACTTGGGTCTATTATGAGTGGCTTGCTTCCATCCATGTCGCCCAATTTCAATTTAGTAGCCTGTAACTAAGCTACATATTGTAAGATAATAATAAGGATATACTACATTCTAATGTCAAAAAACAACTATTGTTCGCCATCTTTTCAAACAAATTATATGTCGGTTGCACCTCTGGTTATGTAATTCCTTGATGATAGGTGTTGAACCCTGACCTCATGAAGTCTATAAGGGTTTTTTATTCTTTGTGATGTATTTCCTTTACCATCATTCTTTCTATATCTTGTTGCGTTCAACTCTAAACGGATTCCTCATTCTTGCCTTGTGATGTCTAAATTGATGTGTCCTTTACGTTGTGTCTAACTTTCTTCTCTTTTTTTGGTTTTTCTTATTTCTTGGGATTGGGTGCCTCAATCACATAAGAAAGGGTAACAATTTCTTAAATCAAAGGAATTCAAATCCTCCTAATGCTAAAATTCTCTGACAACGGCATCAAAAACTTGTTGAGCAAGTTTTATGTATAATAAAACTCCCAATACTGGAAAATATATGGATCATAACTTGTAGTGTCGAAAAGTATCGATCCTATGAAGAATCAACTAAAACGAATTGAACCTAACTTTTTCTAAGGTAATAAAATATGTTATGAGTGAAAATAATAATAGAAATTAAAGAAATTAAATAGAATCAAGCAAATAATAATAATGAGTGAGCTACCAATCTAATGGAATGTTGATCAAGGATGAATATTTAGGATTTATTATTTCATTATTTTGTTCCCTCAACTCCAATTGATCCAATTATGTGTTGATCCTAGATTTCCTAAGGGATTGATTAATCACTCTCAAGACCTAACCAATTAACACTAATTGAATATGAAAATTTCAAAATTTGCAATCTCTTGATTTACAAAACCTTCCTAACGTTTTCAACTATATCAGATGTTATCTATTAGATAATCAAGTTCTCACACAAGAACTCTCTTCGAATGATAGTTGATTTGAATATCGCATGAATTATTAAACTACAAACTCTCGTCGTGCAATTTAATCAGATTACTTTTGACTCACTCTCTCGATTTATTGTCAAAGTATGAACATACACAATTAACATAACACTAGAATTTTATATTGAATCAACAAAGATCAAAATCACAAAATAACTACGAAACAATTTGGAAATTAGAACATCATGAATGTAATAAACATCTGTAAATTTAGTTTACACATCAAGTATGATGAAAATAACAAAGGATAAATAAAGAAAAACTCTATTCGAAGCTTGATTTGGAAAATTAGAAATCTAGACGTTCTTCTCGATCTTCCTTGTTTGATTCACTTTTGTTAGATGGCAGCTGTGTTTTTTTATGTCATTCATGTTCTTAAACAGTAGTTTAGGGTCATTAGCACAATGGTTGATCAATGCTTTTGTTTCCCAAGCTTTATCTTGAGAATTGTATGTGGTAACCAAAATATCGAACTCTGATGGAAGTGTCTTCAGAGCTTATTGAACTATAAAAGCATCATGAATATAAATATTTAACATCATTAGCTTAGTTTGAAGTTGGACCATCCTAGTTATGTACTCCCTTACTCCTTCTGCTTGCCTATATCTCATAAAGTGTAATTTCTTTAATAAGGTACCTATTTCAACATTAAAAGAGGCCTTATATCCTTATGAGATGTTATTGAGGAAATCTCTTACTATTTTTATTTCTAGAAGTTCACTAAGAAGATGGTCTGGTGTGAATCTCTTTATGGTCAATAACACATCCTATTTGACTTTTTCTGGGCTACGTATGTTGCTCTCTCACCCTCTAAGCTGATACTGAACAATAGATGCACCATATGAGATACCAAAATCATATGTATCTTTTTTATTTCAAATCAAATGTATGAAAATTCACTCAATCATGACTTTAATATCCTTATTTTATTTTTCTGAAGTTAAACCTTATTTATTTTCAAAGTAATAAATCTAGAAAAATTAAAAAAACTCGCTTTATAAATTCACTGGACCCTAAAAATTGACTTAAAATAACTTAAGGGACCATTTTGTGAATTTTGGAAAATTTGAGTATTTTTTCCCTATAGTGTGTTGATGTCAAAATTGAAGTCAACACTGCACGTGCTATGGATGATGCATGTACATCATTGCCAAAGCCTCACAATTCTCCGGATGCATAAGGTGCGTGCATACCAAGCATTAGACACACACAAACACGAATCGCTTTTGATCCATGCATAGTTATGTGCAAATGGGCCAACCGCCTTGGGAGCGTGTGTCCCACGTGCTAGACATGCATCTGAGATCTGACTTCTACATGTTCCAGTTGTCTGGAGCGCGTGTATCACACCCCTAATCGTGTCCCAAAAGCACTAGTTGCTTCTTCATCACCTATCCCTCCATTCGCTGGAAAAAGACAATTTCTGGTGATTTTCGAATTCTGATGACAAAAAATCACTCAGAAATCTATTTGACCTTTTTTCCCCACGCAATGCTTGTTCAAAGTCAATTCAAATAATAAATATAGAATTTATATAAGCAAAAACAAATTGATTTCTCTGATTTCCTAAAGGACAAAATTGAAGATCTCCGTTCAAATTCATAAATCATGGAACTGCTCTAATATCGTATGTTAGTTATAACTCAAACTTTAATTATAAACCCAAGATCAACCATGAACTTGTATTAACAAAAAAATATAGAAAAATACCTGTTTCACTATCCATTGAACAATGGAAAAGTTGTTAAACTACTTGAACAAACTCCTCAATTATGAACTAACTCTTAAAATTTTTGATAAACCTTTATGAAAGTTGTACATCCTTATATCGTTAACGTCTTTCTATACCTTTTTTAATGCGTGGGACTCTTAACGAATGAGAGAAGTTGAATGTCTATAAACTTACTTAAGCAGGCATCATGAGACCTTAGAAGCTATTTATATTAACCTTATTGGAACTCCCATTATAGGCTCAATAAATAGCCTGCACACACTGATTAGGATATGAGTTCCTAACTGGACTTCAGTCCATTAACCAGATCCTTCATTAGGTTCTTTATTACCTTTAATCTGGATTAATTTTGATTTTCTTAATCTTAATTTTATAAAAATACGTAATTAATAATTGCCTAGTTAAAAATCAGTTACAGAGTTCATGTTTCTAGGACAGTAGTAAAAGTTTGTGGTTTGATTTATCAGTCGACTACAGACAATTTAGCTGTAACAGAGCTTGATTCATACCAAAACTTTCAGGATTACCAAAATTTGTTTCCATCGGTAATTTGAAAGGAACAGGACCACAACCAAAGAAGAAGTTTTTTTTTTTATAATTTCCTTAACGCACTGATCCGTTTCTTTCTGAGATATTTTTGAGTCACTCCTTATTTTGCAAATATGGTCTTTCTATACGTTGCACGCCATTAACGCGCCCACTTGGTTTGTGATGTTCAGCAGCTAACATGAGAGTTATGCTGCAGAGACGTTACTTGATATGGTAGTGATCACATCAAAGTTATTGCAAGTAACAATCTTAGTAGACATACCTCCCACAAGATCGGATGTCATTGAAGACAGAATGAAGCTGGTCATAACTATAGAAACTTTTCACTCGTCTACTTCAACTAGTTCTCAACGCATAACCCCACTCAATTCATAATTTGCATATTTTGATGGCCATGGAAGCATGTGGGTGCTCTTGAATTCTTCATGTTATTTTGGGTTATCTGTTCTTTTTTTTCAAAAAAATAAACCAGCAGTATGGGGCTTTAACCCAGTTCATTGAAGTCAATAAGATCAGTTTAAGCTCCATTTGCAAGTATGTACGTACATTGACATATATATAGCTTCTGCTTCATGCTCTATTTTGGTTTGTAGACCTGGTTCATGACATGCCAGTGACTGACGCCTATGAAATAACGAAGTTTGTGATGCATAACAAAGTTTGCTGATGCATTAAAGACGTTTCTATTTAGGATCTCCTGTCAAATTGATTTCTGCTACAAACTCTGAAAGGACAACAGATTCGTGAAACCCGTCATTAAATTGGTTTACCGTGTTGAGCTCGACAACAATGGCTGTGACAACAAGAACTTCGTACACTTCATATCTCACCGACATTAATGGAGACTTCTCCACAAGTGAAAATCAAGGGAACAAATGACTATAAAAAGCATAGTTTGCTTCCTCTAACTATAACTTTTTCCTAGTTTGCTTCCGCAACTATAACTTTTTCCCAGAAAAAGAGAAAGCTTTACTGACCAGGCTCCAGCTTGTTAGCTTTATCCATGACGTTTCTTCTGCGTAAACTGGACGAGACAATATGTTAGAAAACGTGACATGACTGAAGTGAAAGGACGACAGGCCAAGGCTTCTTCAAGGAGGAGATGTTGTCACATGCAACAGAAATTATAACGTTTTTGTAAGATTGACAAAATTAAAGAACTAGATTACAAATTAATACAAAAAAGGGAGGTTTAAAATTTAAAAGATTTATTAGTATTAAACTGTTTTAAATGAATTAAATATTAAATAAAATTTAAAATTTAAAATATGATCGAAAAAGATTGTCTTTATTTATTGAAAATTTTAAAGTTTAACTAAAAAGAGATTATTACATAAAAATTAATTGATTTATTTTAGTTTATAAGAACTTATTAATTTACTAAAATTGACTAATTAATTAATAAATAAATTACTTTTTAATAATAAAAATTATTAAAATAAATTAAATCGAAAATTTAGAGTGTTTAAAACTTTTACGAATGAATTAACTCGATCGGTTAAATTTTTTAATTATTAGAAGTTCTGACAATGATGCTCCTCATTTGTAGTTGGGCCTTCATGAACACTAATGGGCCATCACGTATCAATCCATCGACTTACAGGATAATTCTGGAGATGAATCTTGAATCAGGTTGATATTGTTGGAATTCCCTCTCCCCAAAGAGCTCTAATTTCGTTGCCTTCGATTCCAGCTTAACTCATCTGGTCTATCATATGTAATTTATGTGGATGAAGGGCCACATGCCTTCGCATGTATCGTACTGGAAACTCGCATTTACAACTCTTTGTACCGCCTGTAGTTGACACCTACATGTTAGCCACTACCCCTCCATGTCTTCACCAGATTTAGATATCTGTTGCCGTCAACAATCAGTTGCATGTCTTAATCAGGTGGTTTTCACCGAATTTATTAATTTCTTGCCACTTGAAAAAACATTTATGAGCTTACTAATCTACGCATAGTTCTTTCTTTTCGTCAGATTTAAGATGACTGTTTTAGTGAAAGTAACTGGAATCTATTCAGTGGCTCAAGATGAAACTTGCTAATTAATATGCTGCGTGCAAATTATTAGATTAATCTGTCAGTGAACTCGATTCCAGAGTGCATGACCGTTAGTAATTCTACAGGCAGCCAAACGGCTGTTAGAACTGATACAGGCTTCACCACCACCCCCCATTAGTAAATAGAAGCATTTGAAGTTACTTTTCAGCATCCTAGCGTTGTTTAGACGTTTTGCAATCTCTATATACCTCCTCAGGTTGGTGTTTCATACCTTGTGTCGGCTTAAATCTCATGTCGGTAAAGAGATAACATAATAGCCTCCATTAAGGTTATATAAGGAGGCATACGTTTAAGGTTTTACATATTTCAAAATATCTTTCTCATAACCTTGTGTATTAATTCTTGTTGTGGATACTGAAACCTTTCTCTTATAATCTTTGTTTTCTATAGTAGAAAGTTTTCTATTCTTGCACTTGGTTTTCTCCCATATTCAATAAGGTGTTTTTCATGTTAAATCTTGTTTCTTTTTTTTTTAATCTCGATTTCTTTTATTGGTGTGTTTTCTCTATCTGAGTGGAGTCCATCTTCTATCAGTGGTATCAGAGCCCAAGGGTTGCTCAAGTATGCTCTGTGATTGCAGCATAGTTTGATCTTCCATATCAGACAACGAGTTTTTCTTTAGTGTTCTTGGGGGTTAAGGGTGGTGATAGGATGATTAATTTTCACTATTTTGATTTCTAATTTTCTTTTGTTGAGTGCAATTTGAGTTCAACCTAATGGACTTACTCATCTTTTGTTATTAGGAAGTCTTGAGCATTCTTGAAGCTGATTATGAAGTAAAACGTCGTGAAATAGACAGATAAGGAAACAGATACAAGCTAGAAGACGTGTTGCTGACTAAGTGTGGGCACGTGCAAGGAAAAAGGTGTATCTGCAGAATCTGATTTCAAATCAGATTCAATCCACCCAATATATTTATGATTTTTGAAATCAAATGTTGCCTTATTGGTGGGGATCCGTAGCCTGAATATCTAGAGATTGTATATGCTAAAGATTATGAGAGGATGGAAGAGAGAGAGGATCGAAAATCATTAAAAGGATTCACTGTATACTTTTCAGAAAAGACCAGAGATGGAGACTTTATCTTTTGTTATTCTTTTATTTGTTCTTACTTTTGTTATGAGTAGCTAAACTTTTTTTCTTGGTTGAAGGGAACCTCGTTATCATCTGTTATAGTGAGATGCTAAATAAAAGTTTCTTTCATTGATGAATATTAAGTATCTTTCGAATTGTTTTTCATAATTAAATTGATTGATTTTTAGTTGCAACTAGGAATTGATTTGTTTAATTTATAGCTAGATTAGTAGGATATGACTTTCAGTCTTGCTAATCACAAGTAGCAATTAGGATTGTCATCTTTACGTTAGAGTTGGAAATTCTAAGAAGACGCTTAACTAGATTAAATGCATGTTGCTTATGTGTTGTATTGCTCATTGGTTTCTTAGTTCTTGAAGCTATTAATCAATTAAACTTAAGATCGTATCTAAGTTGTTGATTAATAAGGATGTTTAGAATACATATTTATATTCATTTAATCTTAAGAGAAAACAACCCCCAATGAATGTTTGTTAATGGACTGGGTTTCATATCGAGGATCCATATCAGTTAGATAACATCGGTGACCTAAAACCAAGGTTTATTCATTGAATTTTCAGATTTAGATATTTTCATTATTTTTCATTTTCAGTTGATTTTAATTTCTTTTAATTTACGTTAAATCAAACCCCCCAATTCGTTTTCAATTCGTTTAATATTTCCCGTTAAAGTTTCTCGTAGTAAGGATCTCAACTCTTCACTAACGACATTTTTATTGCTAGAGTTGGTATTAATTTAGTTGCTGGCGACAGTAGTACTAATTTTGGCACCGTTGTCGGGGGGTTTCTTGACGAATTTTCTAGTGTTTTTTTGTTTATCGTTGCTCTTGGTTACCTTGTCTTCTGTTTGTTTTAGTTTCATAGTTTTTTTTTTGTTTTTCGATCTTTTAGTAGCATGGCTCACTATCAGTATGCTTTTGATTTTGATTTTTCATATTATCCTTATTATGATGATGAGTTTCCATCTGTTACTACTTCTAAGTTTGACCATCAAGTGGTGGATTTCACATCCTTAGCCGCGCAAGTACGGAGGGATGACCAATAAGCTAAGGTATGTGAAGTTTGCTCATTTTTGGGTTATCCTTTTTGTATGTGTCTTGTTTTGCAGGATACACAGTATAGGTTTGCTTCTCCACTGAGCTGCTATCAACAGCAGTCCTACTTCCAACCAGAGGCTCCACCTCTACCATCTCCACCACAAGCTAATGAGATGTCTTTGGAGGAGATTGTAATGAGTTTGTCGACGAGCACTCTTTAATTCCAGCAGGAAGGAGTAGCTTGAAGACCTTGGAAGATCAATTAAGCCATTTAGCGGATGTGGTAGGGAGCATGGAAGCCTAAATGTCTGCAAGCGTTCTTAGCTAACAGGAGAGTGATGCTGAGGAATTGTGCATTCCTTCAAAGAGTGGAGATCATTTGGAGAACCCAAAAGAAATAAAGGAAGAGTAAGCGGAGTTAGGAAAGGAAGAGGTTATAGTTTGAAAAAAGATGGAGCATGTGCAACCTCTTAAGGTAAATGATGCAACTTATGTTATCGCTAAGCGAATTTCGTTTCCTTTTCCTAGTTGTTTACAGGTAAAAGAAGAAGAAGAACAAGAAGAGAAGCAAGAATAAGAAAAGTCGCTAAGTATATATGAGTTGAACGAGCCGTGGGCAAGCGAGCTGAAGATCAAAGGTGGCAAGAAAGGAAGAAAAGTCTCCACACCCGTTGGCATTACTCTTATAGAGACCATCCTGGTGTGAGAAGGATGATGCCAGAAAAGACGAGTGGACATTAAAGTATGAAGGTGAAACGATGAAGTTCCACTCATCAGAAGTCTTAGAGCATCATGCTGAGAAAGAGCTAACTTCGAGGAAAGTCACGAAGTCTGAGCATTCTACCTGTTGGGCTCAAGCATCCATTCGATAATAGATGATGTACATATGCCTTATGACCTTAAATAAGCGCTTGATGGGAGGCACCCTATCCGTATCCCTTTCTTTTATATGTTTTTCTCTTTTATGCATATCTTTTGGGTGTTTGCTTTGAGTGTTTTACTTGTTTTCTTTGGTTTGTTTTGTTTGAAAAAGAAGCTACAATCTTTCACTTCAACACTGCTATCTGTGTTTTCAAAGCTGCAATCATTCATTTCAAAATTGCATATGGCATCTTCAATCTAAGGGAGTACTGTTCCCTTCCCTCTTTTATGCTTTTATTATTTTTGGACATTGAGGATAATGTTGGTTTAGGAGTGGGGGAAAGATATGGAATATGTGTGTGTGACTATGTGGTATTGCCTTTCTTTGATTCTCTTTTCTTTAAATTTTTTTTGTTCTTTGCATACTTGTGTTGTGTGTTGCGCCATAAAGCTTTGTCATATTAGTTTAGATGAGATTGAGTATTTGCATGAAATTAAACTGAACTATGTGAGTATAAGGTGAACCATGCTGATTAATTGCAATAACTGATCTTGTACACTTAGTTAAAGTTTGACATTTGAGTGATTAGGAAATATGTAAAATTAAGGTGAAATCTTGAATTAAACCTGTGAGCGGATTTGGGCCTTAATGACATCATCTTTATGTCATTCTATTTCTTATATTGTGTGATGCTCCTCTAATCAGGCTTGTCTTCAAAACTTGCACTAAACCAGATTAAATTTGTTTGACTACATGGTTTATGGAAATGATTAAGGCCTTCTTTGTTTTAAACCTTTCAGCTTAAATGAGCCACCGAGTTAATTTTTCCCTTACAAACCCCTTTGAGCCTTTAACTGTTGGACCCCACACCCCGCCCTTAGGTCGTCGGCGTGTGTTTGCGGGACAAGAGTCATAAGATTATAAATTTACAAGAAAAATGAATATGAAATTTGGGATAAAGGAAATAACCCCTCAAGGCA
>JANIIA010000010.1:37340502-37357795 GCA_027478495.1 Erythroxylum alaternifolium | reverse complement strand
GACACTTTAAAAGTGAATGTTGATTCAGGAAAGGTGGAGACAAGGGCTCTGAAGCATCAACTTCTCATAGATGTGTTGCCAATAGAGAAATCTTATACAGTGAAGTAGCAACAGTGATCAAGGACAAAGTAGAGCTCACTATTGCTTGGATAATAGATTCAGGAGCAATGTGACATATGACTCCTTGTAGATATTGGTTTCACACTTATAAATCTATCTCTACAGGATCAGTGTACATGGTAAATGATCATGCCTCGGAGATTGCTGGGATTGGAATCATCAAGTTGAAGATGTATGATGGTATAGTTCACACTATTCAAAATGTGCAACATGTGAAGGGCTTGAAGAAGAATTTATTGTCTTTAGGACAATTAGATAAAATTGGGTGTAAAACCTCCATTCAAAATGGAGTCATGAAGGTGATCAAAGGAGCGTTTGTAATCATGAAAGAGGAAAAGATTGTTACAAACTTATACAAGCTTATGGGAGAGGCATATATGAAAGCAAATGCATCGATTAGCTCTGCAGAAAATGCAACAAAATTATGGCACCGTAAACTTGGCCATATGTTAGAACAAGGATTGAAGTTTCTTGCTAAGCAAAAACTACTCCCTGGTCTCACGAAGGTATCATTACTCTTCTGTGAGCACTATGTTACAAGTAAGCAACATAGATTGAAATTTAATGCATCAAATTTTTGAAGTAAAGATATTCTAGAATTGATTCACTCTGATGTATGGTAAGCACTGGTTATTTCTTTAGGTGAAGCAAGGTACTTTGTGACCTTTATTGATGATTATTCCAAAAGATGTTGGGTGTATCCTATCAAAAGAAAGAGTGATGTATTTCCAACCTTCACAACATTTAAAACATAATTTGAGTTAGAGACGGGGAAGAAAATCAAGTGCCTCAGGACTGATAATGGTGAAGAATATACTAGTGATGAGTTCATTGATTTTTGTAATTGGTAAGGCATCAAACATCAATTCACAGTGCCTCGGACTCCTCAACAAAATGGAGTGGGAGAGCGGATGAGCAAAACTCTGATTAAAAGAACTAGAGTCATGTTGAGAACTGCAAGTATGACAAAGTCTTTCTGGGCAGAGGCAATGAAGACCACCTATTATGTGATTAATCAATCACCGACACGATTGATTGATCTAAAGACACTGATGGAGATATGAATTGGTTCTACTCCCACTTACACACATTTGGAAGTCCTACGCTTGTGATATATAATACCTAAGATATCAAAAAACTAGATCTAAAATCCAGAAAATGTAGATTTATGGGATATGTTGATGGAGTCAAGGGGTATCAATTGTCGGATCCAACTGTCCACAAGTTCGTCATCAGTAGAGATATGATATTTGCAGAAGATAAATTGCAAGAGAAAGATCAAAATAGCACATTTGAAGAAAATTATGATGTTGTAATGTTTCAGAAAGAAAGGAAGACTGAACAGAAAGATTATACTAAAACTATATCAAATCAAGAGGAGCAAGAATCAGTTGAATCTAAAAATAGAGAAGTTAGACGATCAACCCATGAAAGTATAATCCCAACTTAGCAGTCTAATTATATTATGGAGGGCAAGGTTGCATGCTATCTCCTAAAAAAATATGGAGAACTGTCAACATTCAGAGAAGTAACAAATAGCTCAGATACATCACTTTGGATGGCCACAAATTAGGAAGAAATGGAAGCTCTTCATAAGAATAAGACATAGAAGCTTATGTCACAACCATAAGGGAGAAAGCCCATTAGCAATAAATGGGTGTACAAGATTAAATGTAATAATGATGATTAGTTGAAGAGGTATCATGCAAGGTTGGTAGCAAAAGGATATACTTAAAAAAAAGGTATCGACTTTATTTAAAATTTTTACCTGTAGTTTGTCTCAATACAATTTGGATTGTCCTAGCTATGTATGCTACATTGGATCTATATTTAGCAGTTGGATTTAAAGACTATGCTTCTTCATAGACATCTTGAAGAAGAAACTTACATGCATCAATTAGAAGGTTTTAAAGAACCAGGGAAAGAGAACTTGGTCTATAGGTTGAACAAATCTTTGTATCGTTTAAAATAGGCCCCAAGATGTTGGTACATAAGATTTGATTCCTTCATAATGAGTCATGGATTCAACAGATTTAGTGCAGACCCTTGTGCATATTTCAAAAGGTTTAGTAATAATAATTTCATTGTATTATTGTTGTATGTTAATGACATGTTGGTTACAAGCCCCAACAAAGATCATATTCAAGATTTGAAGGCTCAGTTATCTAGGGAGTTTGAAATGAAGGATTTAGGACCAACAAACAAGATTCTAGGGATGCAAATTTAATCAGATAGAAATAATAAGAAGATTTGGCTTTCTCAGAAGAATTACTTGAAGAAAGTATTGTGAATCTTCAATATGCAAGATTGTAAGTCAATCCTACCACTCTTCTTATTAATTTTAAGTTATCCTCGAGTAAAAACCCTAGCAGTGAAGCAGAGAGGAAGGAGATGTCTTGAGTACCGTATGCATCAGTTGTGGGAAGTTTAATGTTTGCTATGATTTGTACAAGACCAGACACTACATATACAGTGGGAGTGCTTAGTCTTTGTATGACGAATCCTAGTCAAGAACACCGGTTAGCTGTAAAGAGGATCCTAAAATATATTAAAGAGACCTCAAATTCTGCTATATGTTATGAAGGATCTGAATTTATTGTTAAAGGATATGTTTATTCTGATTTTTTAGGCATTCTTGATAAAAGAAAATCCACTACAGGCTATGTGTTTACTATTGCAGGAGGAGCTATAAGCTGGGTGTCTAAACTACAGATAGTTGTAGCATTATCAACAACAAAAGCTGAGCATATGGTAGCTACATAAGCTTGTAAGGAATCGATCTAGATAAAAAGGTTTTTGGAGGAGCTTGGGCACTAACAAGAGAAAATCCCTTTACATTGTGATAGTCAGAGTGCCTTGCATATTGCAAAGAATCCAGCTTTTCATTCCAGAAGTAAACACATAGAAGTTCAATATCAATTTTTTCGTGAAATGGTGGAAGATAAAGTGTGGACATGCAAAAAATTCACACAAAAGAGAACCTAGCAGATGCACTAACAAAGCCAATAAACACTAATAAGTTCATATGGTGTAGATGCTTGTATGGCGTGGCAGAGACGTAGACAACAGAGAAATGGCAAGATAGAAATAACGATATGGAGATTGATTAATTCTCAATCAAATCTCCATGTGGGAGATTATTGGCTTAAATCCTATATTGGTAAAGAGAGAACATAATAGCCTCCATTAAGGCTATATAAGGTGGCATATGCTTAAGGTTTTACATATCCCAAAATCTCTTTCCTATAACCTTGTTTATTAATTCTTAGTGTGGATTATGAGATTTCCTCTTGTAATCTTTGATTACCAAAGTGGAAAGTTCTCTATTCTTGCCTGTGGTTTTTCCCTATATTTGATAAGGAGTTTTCCACGTTAATTCCTGTGTGTTCCTTTTTTATCTCAATTTCTTTTATTAGCGTGTTTGCTCTATCTGGGTGGAGTCCATCTCCTATCACATTGTTCCAAGGAACCAAATCTTATTAATGGTTTCTTAGATGATTTTTTTCATGGAAACGAAGCGTATATTTACTGCTATAGCATGTTCTATTACTGTGACTTTTGCTCATTTAAAAAAATAAAAAATAGGAAATAATAACCAACACAATTGGTTGGTAAAGTTAAGTTGCATGTTAAATAAAAGAATCAAAATTCGATTGAGTTCGTGAAAAAAGTTATGAAAGATTTATGCTATTTTTCATTTTTTTTTGAAAAATCTCGTAAGCCTAAATCCTTAATATACAAGTTAAACACACCCAAAAGAGGATTTATAGTGATTATAATATAGGTAATAATCTTATCTGCATTAAAGATTAAATTGTTGTGATATATATATTATTGTGATTTGGAGCATATATTTTGTATATTTACGTATCTTCTTATCTTTGGTGGTATAATTCATATAGGTCTTTACCTTCTTTAGGACTCTTAAGACATATATATTTTGTATCTTGGTTGTACATCAGTTTCCAACAATATTTAGTAATCTAGTTATTCGTTTTCTCTATTCTTTTCTTTGTTCTCTCTATTCTTTTCATGGTATCAGAAAAGGCTTAAAAAATAGCCTCCTTATCTATCACTAATCTTAATCATCACCATCGTATCGGTGTCATTCCTTCAGTCAAAAATCTTGTTGCTCATTCATCTCTATAGAAGTCGTATCCCCTCCCTTATTCAATGGTAGAAAAGAAGGTGGTTGAAATGTCTTCACCATTTTTCTTGTCTCCTTCTGATAACTCATGAGAGATGATCACGTCATGTGTGTTGAATGGAGATAATTTTGATTTGTGGGAAAAAGCTATGGCCAATGCTTTGAGAGCAAAGGAAAAGTTAGGTTTATTAATGGAACCTTGAATAAACCAACAACTGATTCGGCTAAAGTGAGCAATTGGGAGGTATGCAACTCAATGCTAATTTCGTGGATTTCAATTCGATTGACAATTCCATTCAGCCTAACATTACATATGAAGAGACCGCTAAAGCAATTTGGGATGATTTACAAAACCATCTTTTAATTGGCAACGCTCCATAAATTCACGAATTTAAGGGAGAAATTGCCTTACTTAGATAACAAGGCATTACATTCATGGCTTATCATACCAATTTGAAAGGAATGTGGGACGAACTGGGTAGCTACACGAAGGTTTCAAAATACAATTATGGAGCAGTGAACAAATTTATCTGCAAACACAAGGAAGAAAAATTACACCAGTTTCTGATGGGGTTAGATGACGTTACGTTTAGTACTGTCCGTTCTCAAATTCTAAACATGGATCCTCTTCCTACGATTATCAAAACTTATGCATTAATCACTCAGTAGGAGCAACAAAGGACCATTGTTCGAGGCTAAGAAGAACATGTCAAGGTTGTTGCTCTAGCGATTCAGGCTGCGGCCAAGCCTAAATTCGGATAGTGGTATGGGTCGTGAAAATAAAAGGAAAATGCCGACAATAAGTGCAGTCATTGCGACAAAGGTGGCCATGAAATCTCATAGTGCTTTGAGGTTCTCGGTTACCCTTCCTAGTGAAGACTGCGAGGTCGAGGATGGGATGAATAGGGCCACAGTAGCACTACTATCAGATGTAACCAAGGTCAAGCCTCAGCCTTTCACGCTATGAGTGGGCAAGCCAAAGACAGCAGTGGGATCCCAGGTATGTCGAATGATCAGTTCCAAAGGCTATTAACGCTACTGGAGTGAGATAATTTCGAAAAGCTTTCTGATAAGGTCTTTAGTGAATTTACATAGATTTTAGACAGTGGAGCTTCCAACCATATGACAAGAAACTTGGGACTCATACACAATGTTGGAGAGGCAACACTTGTACCGATGATCATGCCTAATAGGACAAAGACGACCGCGACGATGAAGGATCATGTCAAGTTGAACGATGACATAATTTTGAATGATGTGTTATATGTTCCTACTCTGACTTGCAACTTGGTTTCTATATGCCAGTTAATTTTTGAGTTTAAATGTCAAATTTTGTTCACTAATGAGCTTTGTGTAATAAAGGACCAAACCTTGAGGATGCCAATTGGAGTGGGTGAGCTTCAAAGGGGGATCTATTACTTCAAGTCCATAAGGTTTCATTCAACCTTCAAAATGGAGAGAGTGGACTCATTTACGACTTGGCATCAACGTCTTAGACATCAAGCAAGTTAACACCTATCTTATATTCCTGAAGTTGGTAGATTAGGTCCTAAGGGTAATAATGTTTATGAAGCATGCTTTAGAGATAAGTAGACATGTTCTACTTTTTTGTTGAGTAATAAAGGTGCTGAAAGTTGTTTTAATCTAATTCATTGTGATTTATGGGGCCCTTATCATAAGGCATCAAATTGTGGTGCTCATTATTTTATTGCTATTGCTAATGACCATAGCCACTCAATTTGGGTTTATTTAATCAAATAAAAAGGTGAAGTAAGTCGATATCTCATAGAATCCAGTAAACTTGTTGAAACTCAATTTGGAAGAATGGTTAAAGTGTGTACGAGGTGACAATGGATTAGAATTCATTTCTAGCCTCATGTATGATTTTTACAAAAAACAAGGTATCATACATGAGACAAGTTGCATTGAAACGCCATAACAAAACTGGAGAGTGGAATGCAAACATAAGAACATCCCTGAGATAGTGCAAAAGTTACATTTTTAAGCAAATTTACTAATTCATGTTTTGGGTGAGTGTATCCTAACTGTCGTGTATCTCATTAATCGCGTACCTACTGTTAAATTAAGGGGGAGGTCACCATATGAGATTTTTTTTGGTTTGAAACAATCCTATGACCATATTCGAGTATTTGGATACTTATATTGCGCACATCATTCTCTGGAACAAAAAGACAATAGTAGGCAGTGTGTTTTTGTTGGGTATCTACATGGTAAGAAGGCCTGGAAACTTTATGATCTTGATAGCAAGGTTTTGTTTTACTCTCATGATGTATCTTTTCATAAGGATATGTTTCCGTTTGCTACAATAAAAATCCAATAAAGGAGTATCTTGGGGATTCCCATCACGCCTCTAAAGGAGATATTGGCATATCATGCATGAAGGGAGAGGTTGAGAAAGAGACCGAGCCTAACAATCTGGAGTTAAGTAGGATTGCCCTTCTAGCTTTAGATGATGATGAGAACTGATCTGTTAAAGGTGAAGGGGTAATCGTTGAAATAGAATATAGACCATAACAGGCAACATGATAGTCCTTAAGGCTCGATGATTATATGGTTTACTCAACTATTACCAGGATTACTACATCTTTTTTAGCCACTGTTGAGAATCGACCAAGCACCAAATCCCCCTCCATGAAGCCCCCATTACATGAAAACTCCTTAGATATTAATTATCCCCTAACTCATTATGTGACATTTGATAATTTCTCTCAGGGTCATAAGGCTTTTTTGGCAGCGATTAGCTCAAACAATGAGCCTAAGAATTAGACGGAGGTGATGAAAAGTGCAAAATGGCGGGATGCTATGGCCCATGAGATTGCAGCTCTTGAGGCAAACCAAACGTGGACATTGGAGACTTTAGCACTAGGAAAGTGACCCATAGATTGTAAATGGGTCTACAATATTAAGTACAAGTTTGATAGCACAAATAACCAGTGTAAGGCACTCTTAGTGAAAAAAGGCTTCACACAAATCAAAGGCTTAGATTTTCACAAGACTTTCGCATCGGTGGCTAAGTTTGTGTATGTTCGTGTTTTCTTATCTGTTGTAGTTGCGAGAGGATGGAATTGCACCAATTGGACGTCAATAATGCATTTTTGCATGGGGACTTAGACGAGGAGTTCTACATGAGATTATCGCTCAGATTCAAGGTTGGTCATGATAACAAGTTTTGTCGATTGCGTAAATCCATCTATGGTTGCATTAAACATCTCAAAATTGGTTCACAAAGTTAAATGATGCACTTTGGACGTATGACTTTGTTCAGTCCTATACGAACTACTCGTTATTCACCTTCTGGAAAGGCAATATGTTTTTAGGCCTTCTTGTTTATGTGGGTGATATTATCCTAATGGGCAATGATGGAATTGCTTGTTCAGATTTCAAGTCATATTTCCATAATTGTTTCAACATCAAAGATTTGGGGGCCCTAAAATATTTTCTGGGTATTGAAGTGGCCCGATCGTCTAAGGGAGTCTTTCTCTATCAATGCAAATATGCCTTAGATATTTTTTCCAAGACAAGACTACTTGGGTGTCAACCAACAAACACCCCGATGGAGGAGGACATCCCATGGGCTTGGCAGACAGTGATTTAATGGAAAATGATGCATCTTTTCGAAGACTTATGGGTCAACTTATTTATCTCACCATTACATGACCTGACATCTCTTATGTTGTCCATGAATTATCTCAATTCGCCCAGACCCTGCATAAAGGGCATTTTGAGGCAGATATACTAGTTTTTTGTTATCTTAAACAAAGTCCCGAGTAAAGGATTTTACTTTATGCTAAGAATGATTTATAGCTTCACGCTTTTTATAACTCTAATTGGGCAAGCTACCTTATTACTTGACGTTTTGTGGCAGGTTATTTTATGACTTTAGGTTAATTGCCTATTTCGTGGAAGACTAAGAAACAAAGCACAATATCTCACTCCTCTAAGAAGCTGAGTATTGGGCTATGGCTATGGCTACGAATGAATTGCTTTGGTTAAAATCCTTTTTGGCTTCTTTAGGTACTGTTCACTTTGAGCCCATGAATCTTTTTTGCGACAGTCAATCTGCCATACATATAGCAACTAACCTAGTGTTTCGTGAGTGCACCAAACATATTGAGATCAATTGTCATTTTATCCAAGAGAAGTATAAGCAAGCACTATTGTTATGACATATGTGCAATCACAATACCAACCAACAGATATTTTCACTAAGGCATTTAGACATTAGCAATTCTTGTTCTTATTGGACAAGTTGGGCATCCACAACGTGCACACCCTTTTACAGTAGTGCTCTAAAGGCAATTGCCTTTATTGTGTTTCATACAAAGTTATGTATAGACTTTATTTTCAATAATAAAGAAAAGCATATTTAATTAATTTGAGGTTCATTATTTATGAATTGATATTGATCTAGAAGAAAATTAATGAAGTCCATGATATATGACATAGCATAAAGGAAATTATGATGTGATCATACTACTGAGATTTCTATCATGTGCAATTATGCCAGTATCTAAATTATCCCTAGTCATAGGATTAATGAGACTGGACATCGTTAATCTAGATAGACTAGCATATGTCAAACTCCTTGATTTGATCAAGCAGTGGATCTTAAAAATTGTAAACATGAGATGTTTAAAGTTGAGATGTGGATGCTTATTAGAGGTAGTAAGTATACTGGATGACCTATTATGAGATCATCATATGGATGTCCTATTCTAATGTCCGTGATAATCTCATCATAGTAATGGTGCAGGTATCCTTAAACTTGAAGTACTCAAAGAGATCTTGGATACTGATTCTGTGCTTTGGCTCCATTCTTTATTACCTTACAAAGGTCACTTATAGGGTGGTGATGGGTACAGCTTGAGGTATTTGAAGGTAATTGAGTATCCAATAGAGGCTTCACCACTTCTGTGAAAGCAGAAGATGATACCTACAGCCTTTTATCGAGGTCATTACTAGGAAATCTCTAAACGGAGTACGTGTCATGAAGAATGTCTTCATTGACATGTAGAGTAATGAGTCCCAGGACAAGAACTGATATCACTTCGACTAGATTTGACTTAGTCAGTCTAGTGAGAGTTGACACTTTTCTTATACTTATAACCAAGTAGGGTATAGCATGGTGACATGACAAATTGCATAGCAATTATCTATAGGTAGGCTCATGAGATGGTTCGTGACAAGCACGGGTTCGTTCGTCAAACCATTTACTTTTCGGTCAATTGGGGGTCATGATGTGTTGCTAGACGCCACTCATGACTTGCTTGGATTAAGTAATAATCCAAGTGACTAACATAACTTGGAACCTAATGGATCACACGCATAAGAGTGATCATAAATTGGTTTTAGATAGAGATCCATTATATGGAGAGTAATAGAACCAAATGGATCCCGATAAGATTGGGATATGTCCCGATAAGATTGCGACATCGATATTACTGAAATAGGCCTCCAGTGTCTTTTTCACACTCAGGATCCGATAAGATCAACCCTAGTGTGATTGGACCACCATGGCATATATAAGATATATGCCACGTGGAAGATGAGAGAGGCATCTTTAAAGTTATGCATTTATTGTCTTTAAAAGATAAAAGACAAAAATAGAAAGCAAGTAAGATGATGATAATCGTGAAAATGGTTAAGGAAGCAATCTTCATGATTCTCACATAATTCTCCTTATCTTCTTTCATTCTCTTTCACGATTTTGCTCTTTATAGAACAAAGAAGAGAGCTAGCACTCTTGTCTTTGTTCCAACCATTTGCAGATCATATAGTTTGATTCGGTTAGTTTCTCTGATCTCTGCGTGAATACTATTGGAGACAGTTTGTTTTGGTCATTATGGTTTGCGACAACCTGACGAGTAAAAGATCAAAGAATGAAGGAGACTATACATAAGGTACATGGTTATTATAGAATGATTGATTTGTGTAAATGCTATGAATTCCTATATCTATCTATATATATATGAGTGTGTGTGTGTGTGTGCGTGTGTGTGAATTAGGAATTTTTAGCTAGGTTTAATGGTATTTCCTTATATAGGCATATAGATCCTGAACCTTGGGAAATTCCTGGAACACATTTTTTGTTTTCCACACCACATGTGTATGATGCACACACTGGGATTTTCCTACAGTGGTATCAGAGCCACTTGTGCCCCGTATAAAGGAGAAATCATAACATGTATGATGCTACCGATTGGTTGTGACAGTTATGCATTCTGATTGTGTTGAATTCGAAATTATTATAGAGATATTGTTTTTGAAATTTTCTCATGAGATGTTATTGAATATTTCTTTGGAAGGAAAAAATTTATCAATGTGATTTGATATGTTTTTACTAATTAATTCCCTACTGTTCTGGTTACTGTGTTTATGCATATTGCATGAACAGGTATGCTTGTAAATTCGAGAATAAATCCCATAAAATTGTTTTTGGGATTTTCTTTCACCATCCTCTTTCTAAGATATTTATAAATGTCTATAAAGATGGAAAAATGTTTTAGAGGTGATTGAATATTTATTTGAGAATTTCTTGTGTGCTATTGGGAATCTCTGTATTGAGGAACACAAATTCTGGATTGGCTTGGTTGCTAAGGTTGGTTGATCTTTTCTTGGAAATAATTTCTAAAACAATTCATGGAACATATTATAGCCTTTGTAATTTTCTTAGCATTTATTTAAATTGTTTCAATTTTCTTTCAAGCAAAAGATAGAGCGGGACTTTTTTGAGAAAACTACTAGCCCTAGTTTTTTTAAAATGGTGATTGTGTGGTTTTTTGGTTTCAATTCCTCAGATCATTTTTATGTGATCATAAATATGTTACTTTAATGTTGTATGCATGCCAAATTGATTTTCTTAAAATTGGGTTTCAAAAAATTTTCGAATGTCAAATATGTCATATTAGTGTCTCGTTGGTATATTTAGTTGTCTTGATTGTTTTGGCCCTCACAAGTTATGTGACAAGTGCCAAAGTAGTCTTAATGAAGTGAAGATTACCTAAAGATGCTTAGGGTGATAGTTTGATGTTCTCAAATTATTTGGAAATCTAAGATATTAATATTGCATTAATTTATTTCGAGTATTTCATGTCTAGTATGACTAAATATGGCAAGCATGATACAATTAAAGATTTTAATTGATACATCAAAGCAGAGGGTATTACACTTGGTATATTGGCATTTTTATTTGGAATTGAAAATATATGGCTTGAGAAAGTAGCCGATGCCAACATTAGAAAGTAATTTGGTTAAAGAGTTGAATTGAACATCAAATCTTTATATGCATAACACGTCACAACCTATACAAGAAAACCTTGTGAGATGGTTACATTAAAGAATGCATGCTAGGGTTGGTTAGGTGGGATGATAGATGGTTATGGATATAGATTCAATGTGATTGATGAAACATCCTAAATCATACCATATTGATGAAACGTCCTAAATCATACCATATAGTCATTGTGACTATAATCCTACGACTTAGATGAGACCAGAATATGAAATCCCTCGCACATAATAGGAAAACTAACGCCTTTTATTAATATGGGGAGAACCATAATTCTTTTAGAGTTAGGGTTGTTGGGTAAACCTAAGCCCGCTCTATACAGATATGTTTGAACCATGGAAATATTATTTTCAGATTAATGGGTCAGTTTTCACTAGAAGCGTTGATTTACTGAGTAAACTTAAGGTCAACATAGATAGAGGTGCAATTGGGTAGCGTATATCAAAAGTACGAGCATCAAGAGTTGATACCCAATGTGTGTGCATAGATCACGAGTTAATAGCACTAGATGATCGTTACATCTATGATGCAATTGATATGACAATTACCTACCGATTGACCTAAGGTGGCTTGTTGGGTAAACCCAAGGTCATTCTTAGTAATGTCAGATATCGAGCCACTAGGACACTTTGTCATAATTTTTCTTGGATTCATAACGAGGGCTATGGATTCTTTGAAACTAGTGGGAGTTATATGCATTTCATGCAAGTCCTTATGATCATGCATGTATTTATATTCTAACATTCTTTCTCTCTTCACATTTAGGTTGATTGAAAATGTCTTCCAGTATGAATTTGGACCCAATTTTCTTTATTGCCTGAGAAATCTAAGAATTGTTCTCAAAAATGAGGAGATAGGCTATGTCCTAGACGTTCCACTTCCTGATCTCCCTGCTGCTGATGAGGATTAGAGAGCATATCGTAAGCATCTGAAAGATAGTGACTTGGTTGCCTGCATTATGCTAGCCTCTATGTCACCAGAGCTGCTGAAGCAGCATGAGTCTATAGATGCTAATACCGTAGTGTTTCATCTTAGAGAGCTTTTTAATGAGCAAGCTCGATCTGAAATATTCGAGATCTTGAGTCTACTTTTCATAATTAAGATGATTTCGGGGACATCTGCAATGCAGTATGCACTAAAGATGAATTGTTATATTGAGAGGTTGTCCACCTTGGGATTTTTTATGGACTATGAATTAAGTGATGACTTAATTCTGGTTGGATTATCTGATAGCTATTTATAGTTTGTGTTGAACTATCGGATGAACCATATCTCCACGATAATCCTGAGTTGATCAATCTGCTCAAGACAGCAGAGCAAACTATCAAGAAGGATAGCAAGCTAGTGCTAGTGGTGGACTCTTCTTCTTCTGGTTCAAGAAAAAAGAACCTAAAGAAGAAAAGGTCCAAGAAACCAAAAGGAAGTGCAGCTAAAAAGAAACCCAAAGAGATTGTGCCGAAAGGAACTTGCTTCTATTATGGCAAGAATGGCCATTGGAAGCGAAATTGTAAGGTCTATCTAGCGTCCTTTAAGAAGAACCAGGCATTAGATGCCCTGGCTCCTTCAGGTATGTTTCACATATGGGTATTAGATACTGGTTGTGGCTCACACATATGTAATTATATGTAGGGCCTTAAGGACAGTAGACAACTTATGAACGGAGAACTAGACCTACGCATGGGTAATGGAGCAAGAGTTGCTACATTAGCTGTAGGCACTTATTTTTTGTCACTCTCCTGTGGGCTTGTAATTAAACTAGATGGTTGTTATTTTGTACCTATTTTAACAAAAAACATATTGTATGTTTCTTGTTTAAATAAACCTAGTTTCCATTTGAATTTCAATAGCAATGATTGTTCTATTACTTTAAATGGAATGCTTTATGGTACTGGTACTTTATGTAATGGAATTTACATATTAGATATGTCGCATCCAATTGTGAATGTCAATGACATGAAAATAAATAAATGAGATAATTTAAAATCAACTTACTTATGGCATTGTCGCCTTGGCCATATAAATAAGAGACACATAGCTATGCTCTATAAGAGTGATAGTTTATGGTCATTTGATTATGAATCATATGACATGTGTGAATCTTGTTTATTAGGCAAGATGACTAAGTTACCGTTTAAGGGAAAGGTTGAATGAGTGACAGGAGTATTAGACCTAATACATTCAAATGTATGTGGTCCGATGTCCATCTATGCTAAAAGTGGTTTTCCTTACTTCATTACCTTTATCGATGACTATTCTCAATATGGGTATTTGGATCTGATGAGATACAAATCTAATGCATTTAAAAAGTTGAAACAATTCAAAAATGAAGTAGAAAATAAACTGGGAAAAGGTATCAAGACACTACGATCCGATAGAAGTGGGGAATACTTAGACCAAAAATTTTTAGATTATCTAAGAGATAATGGGATTTTATGTCAATGGAATCCACCTTAACACCACAACATAATGGTATAGTTGAAAGGAGAAACCGAGCCTTATTGGATATGGTACGGTCGATGATGGGCTTTGCAAATTTACCAAAATCCTTTTAGGGGTATGCACTCGAGACAACCATTTATTTGCTAAATAGAGTTCCATCAAAGATAGTTGATGTTACTCTATATGAGATATGGACTAATAAAAAATCCTATCTTCCTCATTTGAAAATTTGGGGCTATCCTGCTTGTGTGAAGCGAATACAGTCAGATAAGCTTGATGTGAAGTCTGACAAGTGTTTGTTCATAGGATATCCTACAGAAACAATAGGATATCAATTTTACCGTGCTGAGGAACAAAAAGTTTTTGTTTCAATGCATGTTGTCTTTTTAGAAAAAGAGTTTCTTTTAAAAGAAGCCAGTGAGATCAAAATTGAACTTGAAGAAGTTCAAGATGCTCGAACAGACGTGGACCAACTACCTGAACCTGAGACTGTGACTTATACAGATGAAATAACAGTTCAACCTTCTTCAATATAGGAAGTTCGTAGGTTACGTAAGATACACTCTGTTCCTGAGCGATATGGATTTCTCGTAATTGAACATAATGACGTATTGCTTATAGAAGATAATGAGCATACTACCTATAAAGAGGTTCTAAAAAGTTTAGAGTATGAGAAATGACTTGTGCCATGAAAGCAGAAATGGATTCCATATATGAAAACCAAGTATGGACTTTGGTTGAGATACCCGAAGGAATAAAACCAATAGGGTGTAAATGAGTTTTCAAAAAGAAAACTAACATGGATGGCAATGTGATTACTTATAAAGCAAGGTTTGTGGCTAAAGGTTTCCGTCAAAGACAAGGAATAAACTACGACGAGACCTTCAACCTAGTAGCAATGCTTAATTAGGATACTCCTAGCCATTGCTACTCATTATGATTATGAGATATGGAAAATGGATATGAAGATAACTTTCCTAAATGAAAATCTAGCCGAGGATGTGTATTTGACACAACCAGAGGGCTTCATCTCCAATGATGGAAAAAAGGTATGCAAGCTTCGGAAATCCATCTATGGATTGAAACAAGCATCCAGGAGTTGGAATATCCGCTTTGATGACATAATCAAACAATTTGGTTTCTCACAAAATCTGGATGAACCTTATGTGTATAAGAAGGTTAGTGGGAGTGCAATCGTATTCCTTCTGCTATATGTAGATGACATATTATTACTAGGAAATGATGTCTCTATGCTACAATCTGTGAAGATTTGGTTGTCCAAATAATTTTCCATGAAAGATCTTGTTGAAACAAAAGATTTATAGAGATAGATCAAAAAGGTTGCTTGGTCTTTCACAATCAACATACATAGACAATATGCTAAAGAGGTTTAGCATGGAGAAGTCCAAGAGAGGGCATCTTCCCATGACTCATAGGATAACACTCTCAAAATCTATGTGTCCTAAGACACAAGATGAGAGGGCGCGCATGAATATGATCCCGTATGCATATGTAGTAGGATCTATCATGTACACTATACGATGTACAAAACCTGATGTATCATATGCTCTAAATGTTACGAGCAGATGCCAATCGGATCCTAGTGACGGTCACTGGGTGGCTGTCAAGAACATCTTCAAGTACTTGCAAAGGGCTAAGGATGTTTTCTTGATATATGGAGATGGAAATCTTAAAGTGAGCGGCCATACAAATGCTAATTTTCAATATGATAAGGATGATTCCAAATCCTAGTAAGGTTTTATATTCACACTGAACGATGAAGCAGTCAGTTGGAAGAGTTCCAAATAAGAGACGAATGTCGATTCAACAATTGAGACTGAGTATATTGCGGCTTCAGACGCAATAAAGGAAGTAGTTTGGATCAAAAAGTTCATACTAAACTTGGAGTGGTTCTTAGCAGTGATGGACCCATACAGTTGTATTGTGACAATAATGGGGCTATTGCGCAAGCAAAGGAACCAAGGTCTCATTAACTATCTAAGCACACACTCCACAGATATCATCTGATTAGGGAGATCATTGGTCGAGGTGATGTACAGATAGAGAGAATTCCTACCGAGTAAAATATTAATGATTCGTTGACGAAGCCATTGTCAAATAATACATTTGATTCTCATGTACTAGCTTATGGTATTAGATACCAAGGCGATTCACTTTAGGTTAAGTAGGATATTTTGTTAGAGTAGTGCCCTAAAGGCAATTGCCTTTAATGTGTTTTTTACAAAGTTATATACAGACTTTATTTTCAATAATAAAGAAAAAGCATATTTTATTAACTTGGTGTTCATTATTTATGAATTGATATTGATCTATAAGCAAATTAATGAAGTCCATGATATATGACATAGCATGAAGGAAATTATGATGTGATCATACTGTTGAGATTCCTATCATGTGCAATTATATCAGTATATAAATTATCCCTAGTCGTAGGATAAATGAGACTGGACATCGTTAATCTGGATAGACTAGCACATGTCAAACTCCTTGATTTGATCAAGCAGTGGATCTCAAAAACTGTAAACATGAGATGTTTAAAGTTAAGATGTGGATGCTTACTAGAGGTAGTAAGTACATTGGATGAACTACTATGAGATCATCACATGGATGTCCTATTCTAATGTCAGTGACAATCTCATCATAGCAATGATGCAAGTATCCTTAGACTTGAGGTAATCAAAGATATCTTGGATACTGATTATGTGTTGGGTCTCAATTTTTCTTAGGATTTATTTTATTAAATTATCAAGTATGAAAATAAATTATAATTTATGAATTAGAAAATTTTTGGAGTTTAATATGATATATTATGAATTTTATATGGTTAGAAAGAATTAGAATTAAGTGGAGGAGTTAATAGGAAATTGCTTTAATAAGGAAGGGTAAAATTGGAAAATCAAAATTTTGTCTTAAACAAATGAGACAAAGAAAAGAAGGAATCGTGAGAGTTAAGAAAACAAAAGAAAGAGAGAGTCGTGGAAGAGACTAGAATGACAGAAGGATAAAGAAAGGGAAGAAGATGGAAAGAAAGAAAAAGGAGAAAGAAGAAGAAGGAAAAGTTCAGGTGAGTTTTGAGGTATTCTTAACTTATTCTTTGTGTTTTGATAGATGAAGGAAGTAGAGAAAATAGGTTTTATATGTGATGAAAATGAAGAGAGAGAAAGAAGAGCAATAAGAGAGTTATGTTCTTAGATTTCTTTTATGAACTTAAGTAGATCTTAGTTCTTCTAGTTAGATAAATTAAGAATAAATCAAGT
>JANIIA010000010.1:37317083-37340402 GCA_027478495.1 Erythroxylum alaternifolium | reverse complement strand
CTCTATCATATATATATATACATATATATATATATATATGATAGAGGCTTCCTTAAAGTTATGCATTTATTGTCTTTAAATGATAAAAGACAAAAAAAAAGTAAGTAAGATGATGTTAATTGTGAAAATGGTTAAGTAAGCTATCTTCACGATTCTCACCTAATTCTCCTCATCTTTCTCATCTCCTTCCTCTTCATTCTCTTTCATAGTTTTGCTCTTCATAGAACAAAAAAGAGAGCTAGAACTCTTGTCTTTGTTCTAGCCATTTTTGGATCAAAAAGTTTGATTCAGTTAGTTTCTCCGATCTTTGCATGAATACCATTAGAGATGGTCTGTTTTGGTCTTTGTGGTTTGCAACAACTCGACAAGTAGAAGATCAAATACCGAAGGAAACTATACATAAGTTACATAGTTATTATATGAATGATTGATTTGTGTAAATGCCATGAATTCCTATATATATGTGTGTTATGAACACGTATGTGAATTAAGAATTTTAGTCTAGGTTTAATGGTATTTCCTTATATAGGCATATAGATCTTGGACTTCGGGAAAGTCCCAGAACATATTATTGGTTTTTCTCACCACGTGTATATGATGCACGCACTGGGATTTTCCTACACGCACCAATTTGAAGGGGAGTAATGTGATTTTGTCTATATATTTTGTATATTTACGTATCTTCCTTATTTTGGGTAGTATAGTTTATATACGTCTTTACCTTCTTTAGGACTTTTAAGACTTGTATATATTTTATATCTTGATTGTACATTATTTTCCAACGATATTCAGTAATTTAGTTAATCATTCTCTCTGTTCTTTTCATATATCAAGCATTATCAATCCCCTTCAAGCTCATGATTATTTGCAATCGTGAGCTTGTGACAAGGATGTTAGAATGCTAAAGAAGATAAAGGCTTGGTCGTCATATCAGCAATTCTAAGAGTAGATAAAATGAGTCTGATGAAAAGTGCTTTATCAGCCACTAACTCACAAAAAAATGTATATCAATTTCAACGTCCTTAGTATGAGCATGAGTGATCGAATCAAAAGCAAGGAATGTAGCACCAAGATTATCACACCAAAGGGTGGGTGTAATATAAGATAAACCAATTTCTCCCAAAAGAGAAGTGATCCAACAGAGTTTCATTACTGTAGAAGCAACGCTCCAATATTCGGCTTTAGTACTAGATCTAACTTTAAGATATCAAATTAAGCCCAAAATAAATTTAATATCTAGATGTAAAATGACAATCGTCTAGGCAACCAGCCTAATCAGCATCATAGTAGACATGTAATGTAAAGGAGGATGTTTTGAGAAAATGAATTTCGTGAGATGATGTGGAACAAAGATAACAAAGAATCGGTTTAACTGTAGTCCAATGTAAATCAGCGGGGCAATGTAAAACTGTGAGACTTTATTCACAACAAACTAAATGTCAAAATGAGTAAGACAGAGACATTGAAGAGCACCAACAATGCTTCAATACTCAGAGGGATCAGAAAGTGGTGTACCATAATTTTTGGATAGAGGGAGAGATATAGTAATTGGATTGTGAATAAATTTTGAATTATCAAGACTTGTATAAAGAAGAAGATCTTTGGTATATTTAGTTTAGGTAAAAAGAAGATCAGTGGATCTTGAAGTGGCTTCAACACCAAGAAAATGATGTAGTAAACATAACTCCTTAATGGAGAAAGTACAATGAAGATTTTGGATAAATGTGGAAATGCAAGATAGGGATAAACCTCTAACTAAGATATCGTCCACATAAAATAAGACAAAGGTTGTGTGAGAGGAAGTGGTATTCATAAATAGGGAAGGAACATATTTAGAGGAAGTGAAGTGGAGACCAAGAAGTTTTTGAATAAAGCACTAAAAGACTTTGTAAATTGGAGAGATTTAGTGGGGTAGTGAATAGGAGTTCATGAGGGGATTTATTATTAAGGATAAGATTGGGTAATAGGTTGATAAAATAGACAGCAACTGAAAAGGCTTCAATCCAGAAGAATTTCAAAAGAGGGGCATGAAAAAGAAGGGTGAGGCCTATTTCAATGATGTAAAGAAATTTTCATTCATTAAGACCATTTTGTTAAGGGTGTAGGGGTAGGAAATGTAATAAGTGATATTATGTTCAGGGCCTCCATCGCATTGAAAAGTTTTAATGCTGGTGGAAAATAAATTTTTATTTATGATTTTGAAAGTTTGAAAACTATGTAAGGTATGAGATTTGTGAACAAGAGGAAATATCCAAGTATATCAACTAAAGTTGTAGATAAAAATAATGAAATAACGATAACCAAAAAAGGAATAAAATGGTGAAGGTTCCCAAATATCACAATGAATAAGTTATAAGGGTGTATTAAAATGAAGAGAAGAGTTTGAAAAAGGAAGACGAACACTTTTCCCGTGAAAACAAGAAGTACAAGGAGTTATGAAATTTAAACTAACACTTAAATACCTAGATAACTTAGAAAGTGCATATCGACATGGGTGACCAATACATTGATGCCAAAGATTTAGTGGAGCTGCAATGACTACATAAGTAATAAGATTTTGGAAGTACAGTGGAATCTTGATTAGATAAATTGTGAACGAAACCAGTTAGGAGTGGTATTTTGGTTTGAAGATGCTTCATAATATAACCAAAAGGATTAAATTCAATGAGACATGAATTATTAGCAAAAAATTTGGCAACAAATAAAGATTCATGTGTAACTATTAAAACATTACGAAGATGAAGTGGATGAATTTATGTAAGGAATGTAACAAGTCCTGTAGAGGAAATTAGAAGAGTGTGACCATTACCAACAATTACTTTGTTTGAACCATCATGCGGAGCTATAGGTGAACAAGATGAGGGTTGGGTGTCATGTGGGTAGTGGAACTAATATCTGGTAACCATTCAACAGTATCATGAGAGTGAAAATGTTAAGTTTCATAGATGTCCATAGCAGAAAATTTTGTGTTAAGGGAGGTAAAATCAGAAGGGGACCTAGTTGGGCGATTCCTAGACTTGAAATACCCAATACAGCAATAGGCAACAATATGACCTCACTTTCAGCATATTTGGCATTAAGTGGGTGGTTTAGGAAAATTAGATGGGGGTTAGGTGTGCTGGTGTGGGTTATAAGGTTTGGAATTAGGTATAGATATATTAGGCTAAGATTTGGGTTTAACTGCTGGGTTGGAATAGGAAAATTGGGTTGATGTGGGTTGTTTGGTTAGCCCAATCCATCAGGGGTCATTTGAGACCCTATTAGGATTTCTGCCCCAATTTTGTCACCTATCACCAGAGCTACTGCTTCTGCCAGAGGGCGAGTGTCAGCCCCAAGTGTTATATCGTGATTGATGACCCGACCTTAGCCAGAGTGAGACGCCAAAAGAGCAGCTTCAGTGGAGGGTGAAGAATGATAAGATGGGAGGTTCTACTTGTGGATGAGTATTCGAACCAGAAGATCCAAGAAACTGATGAGAGAGTCACGATGTTCAATTGCAATGATTAATGATTCATACTTAGTAGGGAGACTATTCAAGGTGAACAGAACTAGGACGTCATTTGAGATGTTATCCCTAATGGTCATGAGTTCCTCTGCTATAAATGAGACTGTGTTTAGATCATAAACCCAAGAGTCGCCTTTCTTAAACATGTGAAGTTTGCGACAAATTAGCGATCGTTTGGATGATGATTACTAGAGGAAACAACATTCTAGTATGATCTAAAGGTCATGAGCTATATCACACTTAAGGGCGAGACGAACGATGGAGTTGGAGAGTGGCGCTACAAGGAAACAGTAGACAAGGGGGTCAAACTTTTACCGTTTGACATATTCTGGAGATGTGGTATCAATATTGGGATTATCTATCGAGGAGAGAAGGGAGTCGTCAATGTTACACCCCACTACCATAAAGTATATTCCCAAACATCCAAAGGACATTCAATAATATATCTTATGACAATGGCATGTTACACCAATCATAATCACTTAATATGGCATCATACACTTTCGAAACATTGAAAAGGTCAACTTTTCCCATTTCATTTACTAACATAATTTACATTGTTGCAGTACATTCATTTAAACAAATATTTATATCATCAAAAGTATTAGAGAGTTTACTACTCATTTTACAAAAAAATCTACATGAAATAAAAAACTACATAAACATAATTTACAACTCCTCAGATGCCAACTAATTAGACCTTTAAGCCATTTCTAAATTCCAAAATGTTCTTTTAGAGTGTCGTAGGAACTAGGCCTCCTCTCTCGTACCTGAAAAGTCACGTTACAATTTTGAAGAATTTTGTGAACTCAGTCTGATTTTTGTTTTGTTCACATGTATTTTGAGATTTTTTTGGACTTGTATCTGATGTCTATAACTCATGAATTTTTATTTTGATAGGTTGTAATAACCTTAATTTAGGCTATTTTCGGAAATTTTAATTTGTGATGTATGTTTGTTGAGATTCTGTTAATGTATGTATAAAGTGTTTTGTATGTTTCAAAATGCTTCGTTTTCAGTGTGTTCTATGTGTATGTGGCACTCGCAATATCCTCCCAGGGGGTATATGTGGGTGTTACATAGATCCTAGATCTACAAATGCAAATGCTTCAAAATTAAAGATATTCAACACACATGTTATCACATCTGGGGAGTTCTGTGCCTCCTATCTAGTGATCGCATAGATTCTAGACTGAGATTGCTACTGGTTATTCCACACCTCAGTCCTGACACTAGGACTTGCTAAATGAGTTCTGCCTCTACCTTTACCTCTCTATCCTGCTCCACTAGCTCTGCTTTGCAGGACATTCGTCTCAGTCACCGATCCTCCTCTCATTCCAGACTGTGGTCCTAAAGTCTCAGGACAATCTCTAATCTGATGCTCAAAAGAGCCATAACAGAAATAAGCTTCCAATAACTTCCAACATTCCCCATCATGCTTCTTGCCACAATGTTCACGACTACCCTCCTAATACTTATCCTCAGAAACAAGCTCCCAATAATTTCTAACATTCCCCACCATGCTTCTTGCCACAGTGTTCACAACTAGGCATTTGTTGTGACTGCCCTCCTAATACTTGTCCTATACTCTACCAGCATGAACAAAACCACCTCTTAGTTTAAACCTCAATTGTCTCGATCTAGTCTGGGATTGAAAAGATATATTCTGGAATTTATTAAACCTTTTGCCAAATTCAGCTTGAGATTCACCTTATCTCTTCACTCTAGACTCATGTCCATACTCTCATTGACTATCTTTCAACAACCGTTCTATTCTGATTGAGGCTGCTCTCAACTCAGTGAAACTGCTCAGATTTGTTATAGCTAACCTCGTCCTTATCTCCATATTCAGCGAATCTTCAAATCTCCTACACTTGTCCTCCTCAGTTGGAATCAATACAGTTGTATAACCCATTGATTCATTAAATCTTATCGCATATTTTGCTACTATGAGACAGCCTTATTTCTAATCTATAAAATCTTTCATCTTCCTATCCAGATAGATTTTGGGCATATAGTTCTTCTAAACACCTTCAGAAAATCTTGCCACTTTAAACTACAAGGCCTGGTGGCACTGCCTAGGATGGTCTTCCACCACTGATATACTGGACCTTGCAATAGTGAGACCACATAGCCAAACTTCTCGTCAAACTTGCAGTCCATCTGATCAAATTTCCTTTCAATCCTCTTTAACCATCCTTCAGCCTCAGCAGGGTCTGTACTTTCGTAGAAGTCCACAGCCCCCTGCTTTCTTAGTTTACTATATCTTCTCTCTCTCTTTTTATAAATTCTTGGAGACATTTGGTCAAACTTAGGCACTGAAGACTCTCCATTGGCTCCTACAAACTCTAGGTCAACTGACTCTCTAACTTGATCTTCTATAGTGGATGGCTATAACAAAAATAATTGTTATCACTATACGAGTCTCTCACAATATATTATGCCTAAATGTTCTTATATGTCACTATGGATGCTAAACTATGCTTTGATACCAAAAATTGTAACACCCCACTATAGAGTATATTCCCGAACATCCAGAGGATATTCAATAATATATCCTATGACAATGGCATGTTACACCAATCATAATCACTTAATATAGCATCATACACTTTCAAAACATTGAAAAGGTCAACTTTTCCTATTTCATTTACTAATATAATTTACACTGTTGTAGTACATGCATTTAAACAAATATCTACATCATCAAAAGTATTAGAAAGTTTACTACTCATTTTACAAAAAAAAATTACATGAAACAAGAAACCACATAAACACAATTTACAACTCCTCATATGTCAACTGACATCTTTGAGCCATTTCTAAATTCTAAAATGTTCTTCTAGAGTGTCTTAGGAACTAGGTATCCTCTCTCGTACTTGTAAAGTCACATTGCAATTTTGATGAGTTTTGCGAACTCAGTGAGTGAACCATCATTGATGTGCTCCCTCATTCAGAAAATCAAACATTTCAAATATAAACCAATTGCATAATATTCCTCATCTCAACAATTCATCATGAATTACACACATTCCATATAAACTTTTCAGAATAATTCATCCATCTATCCCAATCAATCATACTATCAAAAGTATATAAATATGGCATATCACAATATCATTACAATTCAGAAATGTTTCCACAATTAGGCATGTCCTGTGGCAAATATGGGCTGGCCTGCCCATTAATTTTTTAAAGAAAAAATTTCAAAATGACATCCCTTAACCCACTCGTGGCCAACCCAACCCAGGCCATAATTTCCATGCCTATCCATAATCATATATTTACAAATGTAAATGCATATGCACATCTTTTTTATTTTTTTGTGACTGAGCGCCTATTACTGTCTCATATCCCTTGTAGAAATCAGGCTCATTTTACATTCTTTTCCGTACCTATTGTAGATACCGAGCTCATTAATTACTGAGCCTGTGGCTCTTTATGCACATAACTGAGCTTTAAGCTCTTTCAGATCAGCCACTCCGGTCACAACACCTTTATCTGATCATGCATATCAATGTAATGAAATGTATGAATTTAGATGTCACACTTTCAATGGCTTTCATTTATTTCAGACATAGTCACTTTTCATATTCACCTAACATAAGTCTAGCATGTAACAATTTTTGTTGAGAACACATATTTCTTTCATATTCACATACAATCATAACACTCCCAATGCATTCCTAAATAACAAACTCTTCAGATCATTAATGTCTGGAATTATCAACCATATCAATCACATTTTAATAACTAAATTTAAACAAAAATAGGTCAATCCTACTGAGAATCATCTAAGTTGACTCACAGTGTGCTCCATATTACACTATTGCCTAAATGATTCGGTAATATCTGGATGTTGTCATTCGATTTGTGATTTTATATCATGCAATACACACATTGTACACATTACTAATTTACCCAATCATACACATATGTATATGTATTATGTGCAATGCATGCTCAATGGCATTTCCAAGTATGTGTCTTTATTCTCATTTCTTAACCAATCATATATCATAAGAACATCTTCATTCCTTTAACATTCCTTAATTCCAAACTTAAATACTTTGTTATCAAACAAACTCTTCCTTAAGTTATAACATCATTTAATAACTTCAACTTATCAAACATTCAACTAACTTATTCGACATAAAATTATATTCATTTTAAGCCTCAATCAAGTTCATATATACCATAATAAAGTACTTTAGCATTATTTGTTTCAAACATCACTTAAAAGACATCATTTCACTATTTATGCTAGCCCACGATCGTTGTGGACTTTCCCACGATCGTCACAGAAGCCATTGCAGTTCGCCACAGTCGTGGGATGGGTTTCATGATCGTGACAGAAGCCAATTATCCAGGCCACGATCGTGCCTTGAAGGCCATGATTGTGCCCTACATTTCTTCCTTCATTTCTCCACGAATTCTCATACATAGAAACATCATTATCACTCCAAATTTTCCAGAATTCATGTTCATTTATGTAACCTCATATAGATCTAAATTATACCTCAACTCGAAATTATTCAATTGATATCTCACAATTTATGGCCTTTCATACATCATAAATCAAACCAGAAACTATGTTCATTTATGTAACCTCATATAGATCTAAATTACACCTCAACTCGAAATTATTCAATTGATGTCTCACAAATTATGGTCATTCATACATCATAAATCAAACCAGAAACTATCTTACACTATCATGCATATAGTCCTAGTTCTTTCTCAATTTAAGTACACTATATTTACATCTTACTTTAGAATACATTCACCTTCATTATACTTCAAATCTAGATCTAATTCATCCTTGAATCAACTTAAAACCCATGGTTTTCATGCACCAAGAACAAGCAGAAAACATCCAAGTTTATTCAACATTTTCCAGCACATATCATCATAAACACCATATTTATTTCATTCCAATTCGAAAATCATTCTCATACTATTAATCATGCCATAAAGATTAGATTGTTACTTACTTATTATGCTTCCAAATCAGCTCAAAATTCCAGATTATACTAAACTTCCAAGCAAGTAAGATCAACATAACCTTAAGGTGAAAATGAGCTAGTTTCAGCAGCAAGATGAAGGTAACAATAGGCTAGTTTCTTAGCTATTTTATGAAGGATTAAAGTGAGGATTTCATGTAACAATTTAGCTAGGGTTAAAAAAAATGCAAAGAGAAGATGGATGCAATTTTAGTGAAGGAAACAAAGAAGTAGCAGAAAGTTTGCTGCAGAAACTTGCTTCATCATCATGCTAGGTGTCTTCATTTGACCATAACATTTGTCACATGGCATGTTCATTTGCCTACTAAATATCTTTCCATTAATCTCCTATTAATCAGTCCATATGTCTCCTAATTATTAATCCACTTGTCACACAATAATTGGTCCATTTGTCATTTAATTGCTAGTCCATTTGTCACTCATTTAACTATGCTAAGTGTCACTCAATTGAAGGCTTAGCATCCCTAATTTTTCATGTATCAATTTATCTTACCACTTTGCATTTTTCTTATTCCAAATGTACACATTAATTCATCAATCTCCCAATTAATAACAATTAATTCCAGCTTAGTAATTGTAATCCAATCAAACCAAAATTTAAGGCATAACAATTCATAATTCACATCATGTTCATTTAAAATCTTCCATATCCCTGAATATGTCAATTGAGTGCATATGCTATCTTTGTAATATGTAGAACTTATAATTCATATATGTATGCTAATGATATGCATGTAAATGAAATGCTCTCAATGTTATTACTCATTCACAATGATCCAGGGTTCTAGCCCTAAGCATGTTCTAGAAATCAGAAATTACAGTCAATATAGCCAACAAGATCAAAAATTGAAGAACAGCTTGAACTTGGTTTCGTCAAATAAGGAAAATTTTCATATCTAAAGGTGTTGTAAGGAAATTGGTCAATTGATTGAATGGTAAAATTAGGGTTGTATGTTCTTCCATAATTGATGTTATAAAGGTGTTGTGTGTTAATAATGGATACTACGTTCCTGAATTGGTGTTGTGTGGTTTTGACAATTTTATGAGTTGGTTTTTGTGTGTGTGTCAAGTTGTTTTGAATATGTGTATGTGCGGACTAAAAGAAAAATGGCTTGAAGTAAACAAATTGGGAATAGGCTCTGATGCCATGAGAGAAGTTATGAAAGATGTACGTTGTTTTTCATTACGTTTGTGGAAAGCTCATAAGCCTTAATATACAAGTGAAACACAATCAAAAGAAGATTTACAATGATTATAATACAACTAATAATCTTTTCTACAAAGATTAAATTATTCAGATACATATATCAAATGTTATCAGTTCATCTTCAGCATGAAAGTCAAATTTTAACTTCTAAAGATGTTTTTAGGGGAGGGCTCCTAACCCAAAAGAAGACTATCTTAGATGGTGGATGAGATTAGGATACGAGACCAAAAATGATTACACAATTAAATTGTACTAGATATAGGAGTGCACAAAAGGTAGTTGACTTTAATAAGGAAGTTTGAAGTTGTGAAAATTTGTAAGGTTTATTATACAGTAGTTCACATTGTTGCATAACTTAGTTATGGAAGAATGTAATTACATTATAGGTGTACTTGAATAGGTCATGCATAAAAGGTTAATAAATCTACTGTGATAGAATCATGGACAAACCAAAAAAATAATTTTATAATTTTTTCGATTACATCCCTTTAATTAAATAAATTTAAAAATATGAATCATAAATAAAAGAGTTGAATCGTATCTAATTCAAATTCTTATTAAAATTTCTTCTCGAACTGTCAACTACAAGTTGTTCACATGTTTAGTATTTAACAATCTCTATATAGTAAAGAAAAAAAACTCAAAACTGTTTTGAGAGTAAAAGATTTGAATGATAATTCCCTTATACCTTTTTTCTAATTATAAACAAAGACATAAGAGTTTCTTTTGAATTAAAATTAAAATTTTTAATTATAATTAATGTTTAATGTAACTCTAATTACAATTATAATTTAATTTTAATAAAATCAAATATATCATATTTGATATATAACATTTTTCAAGTTTCAAAATTAAGTATAACTTAATTTAAATTAAATCTTCTCTTTTAAATTATTCTTTATATGTGACTCACTAGGTTTTTGATATGTTGACAAAAATTATAAACTATACTTGTAATTTATAATTAAAAATAGATAAATTAAAACTTCTTTTAATTTATCTTTAATACCTTAGTTAAACAATTTATAATCATAGAACAAAATTGATGACTATTAATTTATAATGATCACCCAAATATTAGAAATGTCAGAGTGGTTTAACTTAATCTATCCATATATGATTATAATTATAATTTCATCATTTCATCATCCAATCTTCCAATTGGACATAGATATAGAATTAGTGTCTACTCTTTTAAATTCAACGATGTTCATTCTTATCAATAATCAATTACTGATATTTGAAAAATAAAATTTTCATATATCAATTAACTTTGGCCAAAGATTTCCTTAAAGTGCCACTAATCAATAATAGTAAAGCATTCTCTCTAATTACTTTAAGATGAATCATTTATTAACTTATGCAGATATCTTCATATAGTTGATACTACATCTAAGTATTGTCGACTAAACCATTCTAAAAAAAATAGGTATAAGTAATATCAAAATAAGTAATTCCTAAGTTAGATAATTCTCAAGTCTAATGATTAATTTATACAACCATTGTAAAAAGGAAATTCACAATCACATAAGTAATATTCCATTTGAGTTCCTTATTATTAGGCCAGTTTAGTGAATTCTCTAATAAGCACCCATATGTTTGTTTAAATATTTTTATACTTTATTTTGTGAGATTAATTATTTTCTTTCTAAGAAAAAAATAATGTGTTCTAATTTTATCCTTCCATTAATATGCCATCTTGAGGAAATTATAATTAGGAATAATACATAAATACAAATTAAATCTCATAATTATGATCTCATTGTAATTTTAATTACATAATAATTATTACAGGGACTTTACCTTATATATTAGTTAATGAAATAAATACATATAAGATAAAAAATGCTTTTAGTTAATTATATCACAAAATCTAGGACTAACTAATTAGTTGCAAAGCATAAACTAATAATCTTTCACTTATATTAAGTCAATCGCTTAAGTTTCTTATACCATATCATTATATCACAATTATGGTACTAGTAGGACAATGGTTTACTAACAGAATTCTATAAGATTCTCTTTTGTGAGTACTTATTTAAATATTACAACTTCTATCTTAATTATTATCATAATTAAGAGAAATTGTCAAAATACATACTTAGATACTTGATCAGATCTTGGCTCCTTTTACATGTCTAATGACTAATTTTTCACAATATCTTGATGTTTCAATTAATTTTTCACCGTCTATTAATGTTTCAACATTGTAAGGAATTATACCAAGTTCATTAAAGAACTTCTTGATCCAAATAATTATATCTATTAAATGAAAAATGTATTATAGCTTGATTAGCAATTGATGTTACATTGAAACCTTTCTAACTTAAAATAATATTATGCTAAGTAAAATTTACCTTAACTAGGACTTACTTCTATTAAACAAAGTTAATATCATTATAACATTAAACTCAAATATTAATTCATATATAGAATAATGAATATCTTTAATACTTCATAAGTATCATATATCTCAAATAGTAAACACCTTTGGTACGTTGTTAATGTGCTTGGATTAGAATAGGTAAATAATTTTTGTATCTATCTCTATATATTAAATTCTTATAATTAAGTTATTACCTTTTTATAACTAATAGAAGTTTTTAGACCATCATATCTTTAATAATTGAAATATCAATTTATGTTCTTCATGAGCAATATATCTCTACACACTTCTAGTGAAGAGTACAACGATACTCCTACTAACATTCTTTTATACATGATAAATTCATAATTTTCTCAAAGGCAAATCTTTTAAATTCAACATAAAAGTGAATCTTTCAACATTTGTTGACCTTTGAACTATAAATAAAATGTATTGACCAAGGTATCAATCCTATTTAGACGTACTGTTATAAGATTTGAACTTTTTCTAACTCCCACTATTTTATCTTGAGAATTATTCTCTTATAAGAATACATTTGAAATAAATATTTTGTTCAGTGGGGTTTGTGAGATTATATCTAACCTATTTGGACGTCTTATAACTTTTGATTATCCAATTTTAGTTATAAACTTGTTGAATAATATATGTTTCAACTAAGCATCACACCTTAAGATCATTAGTTTTAACCCTTTCAAAGTATTACCATTATGTATCTAAAAGGGAATCTTGGTAATTAATTTAAATGGAACTATCGAGTGTAAGTTATACTAGGCATAGCTATAGAATAAATAAATATTGCATCAAATAATATCTTATATTTTGTACTACTCCTTATAAAAAACATACCATTATAAAATTCAGTTACAAATATATTTACAAAAGAATCTCATTCCCTATTATTAATCCCTAATGCAACCAAGAGGGGGATGAATTAGGTATTTACAAGATTTAACAAACTTTTATATCCAATATACTCAATTAAAAACAATAAATATAAATAAGTACGAGGAAATTGCTTAACGTAAATCAATAAAAAATTAAATAATAATTTAATAAGTATAGGAAAAAGAGAATGCAAACTAATTTATAGTGGTTTGATAAACAACCCTTGCCTACTTTCACTCCCAAGACTCTTCTTAGAATTCTACTATAATTCTTCTTTTAAAGCAAAGAATAAGCTTTCTACAATCTATTTTCTATAGAGGAACCATTTCACTGTCTTTTTTCAAGGTGAAAAAGAACTATAAACACACTTGGAACATCCTCAGTGCAATAATATAATGTCCCAACCAAATCTTAATGAATGAAAAGTTTCATGCAATGAAGTGATATGAAATTTCTATAAATAGTGAGCTTTGCATAAAAGTGACTAAATAAGATTACAATTAACATGTCAGGTTAAAGAATGACCTCAATATTCATTGTTCTTCTTTTGTTCTTAACTTGATTTTCACATTGTAAGTTGCAAACTTCAGCTCTTTTTTTATCAAGTTCATAAATTGTCTTATTAAATTTATAACTTCATCTTATTATGATATTCGTTCTCATCAAAGTAATAAACTCATTAGTAGTCTTTATATTTTTTGTTATCAAAATATTGATTGAAACCTCCTTTGATTTAGCAATCTCCCTATTTTTTTATGATGACAAAACATTTATGATATCAGAGAGTAATACAAAAATTAAGCATACAATCAAAATAAAGATTATCTCCTCCTTAATTCATGTATAAGTCATTATTCAACATTAAAAACAAAAGAAATATTTAATATCAAGTATAGAAGAAATATCCACACATTTACTTAAATTTACTTAAGTAAAAAAATACAAAATCACCTTATATATAAAAGTATAAATACAAAATCACCTTATATATAAAAGTAACTTCCCCTGACTGTCATCACTCCCCCTAGATCTAATATCGCCAATCTTTCTGCCTTTCTTTAAAGTCATCACAAAAAATTATTTACCTAAAAATGTAAATAAAATAAATATGGTGTCATGCATCAAGCTGACTTAGTTAAAATACCAAATCAAATTTGTTCAAGATTAATGAACTTTCTCGATAAAAAGTATTATTAGATGTTTAAAAATAAAAAAGGATAATTTTAGTAAAAGCATCCCCCAACTATATCTAATTTATTTCATTTTTTACTTTTTGACTTTTACTTTTTTTTTCTTTTTCTCCCTCTTCTTGTGGGCCATTTGGAAATAGTCTCTCCACTAGTTAGAGGTAAGGTTACATATTACTGGACCTCCCAGACCCTGCTTTTAGCAAGATTTCTATTAAGTATTGTTGTTGTTGTTGTTTAATTTAAAAAATTCAATTAAAGCAAAACAGACAAGTTTTAACAAAATTAGAGGTTGGAACTAAAAAATGTGAGCATAATTGTAATATCCGACCATCTATTTCATAAAAGAGTGCTTAATTTTGAAAGCCCTAAAATTTCAAAAAAAAGATGAAATAAAGTACTCAAATTTAAAAATCTATAATCAAAATATGATGCAATTACACTTGATTCTTAACAAATGAATGAATCTTTAATTTATAGAAACAAATTTAAAAACATAAACATTATTAAGAAATTCTAAAGATTAGGGTGTACCCAAAGAGAATGTGAGTCTCTAACGTGAAGGGGAAAGAAAGAAAATTGAAGATAAGGTAGTTAGTTGCAGTGGAGGATCGTGTTTTCCAAAGAGTAAGTTGTCTTGGGAGGTATAAGCAAGAGAAATGGAAAAGATAAGACAAGAGAATGAGAAATATCTTCGTAAAGATTGGTCGATTATTTTGAACTTACTACATTGATTAACCAAAAATTATAAAGAGTGGTCAATTATTTTGAACTTACCATATTGGTTGACCATAGATCTATATTAGTTGGCCAATGACTAGTGTGGTTGACCAATGTATGCAACTAATCAACTTACGAACTTATTAGAAAGAGAAGTTTTTTTATAAGAGAACATTAGTTGACCACTTAAAGATATTATTCAACCAATGTGTGTAGGTAATCGACTAGAAAAGCAACCAAACTCCTTATGAACTCACTAAAAAGGCAAAAAAGATAATTTTTTAGGACAATGATTGATCACATTAATATGTTGGTTGACTAATGTGATCTAGGAAGCTAGAAAACAGACTCAAAACTCAAATAAAAATATTAAAACATATAATTAACAAACTAAATATCAATAAAATGAGTTAAATAACATAAGAGAATCTTTATCATATAGAATTCCTACATAACCAAATCTATTTTTTCCTCATTTAATAGTTTAGAGAAATTATTTGCCAATTCATGTAAATTTGAATTTAATATCCTTATTTTGTACAATAATATTTAAGTCTAGGTACTAAGGTCCACATTATACTTTTAAAAATGTTTAATTTCTTATTCATAGTGTAAACCCAATATTCATCACTAAAGATTTAGACTTAAATTGATAAATAAGCATAAGATGTCACATATTTCTAAAACCTAAACTAATAATTAACTTTTATTGAACATTACTTATGAATGATTGAATTTTCGGTCTATTAGAAGTTGGATCAACAATTGACTTTTTAAAGACTCTTTGATGATTATTCCTATTTTTTAAGGCTAATTTCTCCACATCCTATATCAACATTTTCAAGACCTTTTTTGGAGACAAAAAGATTAGATTCTTTAAGATAAAAAAAAAGCATAAACTCTTCAAAAAAAATATTCAATCCTATAACTACCATCTTTACTACATACCATTTACTTTTTCATTTTTAACAGTCCTACAAAACAAGGATATTAATGTGTTTTAGTTAACCAAATGAGCTTAGTTCCTTTATTGTTAGAATCTTTCTTTCAAACTACAATTTCAAGGTTTTGCTTATTAGTCTTTATTTGAGAAAACAAAATTTATCAATATGTCCATATTTGTCATAAAAATGGCATACCGTGTTACGATGATGCATAGATATATTTCTTAGTCTTCTATGTGTATATGCACAATGAGAAATCTTTCTTTGGGAATTATAGGTGTTGAATGTTCTTCTAGTGAAATGTCTTATCATGATTATATGTTTAATTTCTACTATAAATGAAAGCTTGATGTATGCTTATTTGAGGCTGAAATTATTTTTCCTTTACAAACCTAGTTCTAGAATTAGCTTCACTTCTAACACCAGAATTGCTTATAGTTTACAATACCAAAATTTCTCTAATTAAAAGACTAATTTTTTCGTGCAATAAAAATCCCATTAAACTTCACTTTAAATGTTGTAGATTAGTATATCCACAAATTTAACAAGAAATAAAAGACCTAAAATTTTCGCGTCCTTAAGATTGCTTTACTAGAATAACCATGTCTTCTTATATATTATTGCGTCATTGAACTTTTAGACCATTATTTAGTTTAAAGTTTACTGAACTTGATGAGCATGTACGTTGGGCCACATTCACAGTAAGCAAGGAGGACTAGTAGGACTTAAGCAATTCAGGTGCCACCAATTTTCCCTGAAGTTCATTAAACGAACAAGTTCTGCTCTTTTATAAAGTCCACCAATAATTATATTATATTCTGCCCAAGTTTGTAGAATATAATGGCATTAGATTATGTTGTAGATATTCATTGTCCTGTTAAAGCCAAAGAATCCACAAGTGCCTTCACTTTATAAAGACATTATGAACCTATTTTATCTTCCTTCGAAAGATTATGAAGTTCAATATGTAATTAGGTACGACGTGCATGAATTGTGACCCTATTTGTAGATGTTGAAGCATTTTAAATTTCAGAGGATGAGTTCAAACCAATATGATGTGGATAAATCTCTTATGACAATAGCCAAGAAAATAAAATTTGGCCTTTGTTAAACCAAGTAATATACACAAGATTTGTTTCCGTTTGATTTCTTAATGAATTAATAATATTTTTAGGGGGTGTTGGTTTGAATCAATTAAGAATACCATGAAAATTTAATAGGGGGGTGAATTGAAGTTTCTATGAAATGTTGTTTTTATATATAAGTTTGATTAAAAAGGTTTGATTTACATAGGTTAAAGCTGTAGGTAAATAACTAGAAAAAATAGTTAGTGAAACGGAAGCAAAGGGTGTAGAAACAGGAGAAGAAGCGTTAAGAGCAGAAGAAGATGACGTCGAATTGATCATATTGCGGATCTGAGACCAACTTAAAATACCGGAGAAGAATTAGAATTATATTATTAGTGGTAAAAAGAGTATACAATACAAAAATATTATATACATCAATATAACAAACTAAGATAAGATACATTTAGATAACAAACTATGTAATAAACTAGATAACTAATATAAGTATTTGATGCTTATTTTGATAGATAAGAAAACATAATTAAGTTGAAGATTATATTTTATTAAGAGAGTCATATTTAAATTATTGAATAAATTTATCTAAAATTAAATTATAATTAATTATTTTTAGTAGAGATTGACATAATTTATTTAAATTTGGAAAAAAATAATAACATAACTTTATCTTCTTAAAAAGTTACAATTATTTTTGTCTAAGATTTGTTCAAATAATATATTTGTAAAGTCTAAACTTTTTATAATTTCTTAATATGATTAAAGATTAATTATATGGACCTCTTTGGTTTGAAATTTTTTTCAATTATACCATTATAAGATTTGGTTTTTATTTTGTTTGTACTCCCTAAAAATTTTTATTAAAAAGTTTTTAACAAGAAATGAATGTGTGATATCACATGGTTTGATTAGATGTTATGTGATAGAACATTTATTATGGTTGATTGACCTTGATTGCTATCGTCTCTGATTGTTTATATAAGAGAAAACTCATTTAGGTGTATGTCTATCAAACAGTATTATGTGGGACAAATATGATAGATGTGTTACGTAATACCTAATTAAGTTATGCTCCGTCGTTTTCCTTTTTTGGTTAGAATGAAGAATGATGTTACAAGACAAGGGTGAAATAGAGACCAAACTTTAGAAGTGTGAAGATGTTCACGATTCTCCGTCAATTTTCAACACAGATTTATCAAAATGACCCCTATTTGGACATTTAGGGTTAAAGTGTGCAGGTGTGTGCGAGGTTTTCTGAAGTCTACAAGTAATCGAAGAAGAAAGGCTATCTGGTCAAAGCACAAGCTCAAGCCAGAAGAGAGGCTCGCATATTAGTAAAGTACGTGAGGTGCACATGGGAAGAAAAGACAGAGCGTGGACACAAAAAACAGAATGCAACACATCTTTGGTCTATAAATACATGTAATCAGAGTCAGTCCACAATATACACACATTGTTTTCTGATTCAAGAAAGAATTAAGAGTTAGAGACTTGTTAGAGTACTTACTGAAGAGTAATAGAGAGTTCTTATAAAACTTTTGCAAGTGTTGAAAAATACTCCGTCTCTTGTAACAATTTTCTTTCATTGAAGCTATACGTGAAATCCTTAGATATAGATAGCAATTGAGCTATCAAATCAAGTAAAAATTACGTGTTCTTTATTTTCTGCTATTCTTGAAGTTTTGCAAAATTCAATTCAGTGTTATTAGTCTTTTGTGGTAAAAGATGACATAAAGGAAAGGAAGTTCTTAACAAGAAGAGTACATGATGATGTTTAAAAGTCAAGAATTAAAATGAAAATTTTCAAATCACAAAAGAGTATAATGTAATTAATCCTATAATTTAATATTTGATTGAAAAAGCCGACTAATCCATCCTTTTAACAATATATGAATGTTTTTATATGTTTAAAATGTAATGGGAAGAAAATACTAAAACATTAGCAATGTAAAATATGCATAATTATACATGAAGATCAAGTTGCTTACAGAGGAGGAAGAAAGACAAGAGAAAAAGAGGTCCAGGCTTTTGTGCGGAGCAATTCATTTTCTAAACTTTTCCATTTTACATTGATTTTTCATTTAGTTCATGGCTTTTACTTTTTACTTCATACTCCCGGGAACGGAATCCTTATCCAGAATAGTCTCTGTCACAAGGTTTGGCAGTTGCACATCATCCACATATCCTCGCGGCTGCTGCTATAATGTGTGTTTGCAACAGCGTACGGCGGCTAAATATGCTTTCTGAGGTCCCTGTTTTGCGAGGTTTTAATTCAATCTACTAACCATCCATTGACCTTTTCTGTTCCAGGGTGTATAAGTGTTTCTAATTAATAACACAATAAGTGAAGAACCCGGTTTTAGTGGCCTAAAACCATCCACAACCAATACCATCATCTTCCAACCTCCACCTTCTAACCAGAAAAAAATAGATTATACCCGGAGTATGTGTTTGGGATTCAGGAACAACTGTACGCTTATTTAAGATTGATTTTTTCTTGCCTTGAAGAGACGTCGTTCGTTAGTTGGTCCATCCTATCCAACTGGCTTTTTCAAAACCTCAAATTGCTTTCCAAAGGTGGTAACGATATTTTTAAAGAGCCTTCAATATTTAAAATTTTTCTAAAGGTGGTTCAGATTTGATTCTTTTTTTAATTTTTCTTAAAGCTTGGTGTTCAAATTACAAATTATTTTATGCCAACGTACATCACCAATCACTTAAATTGAGTATGTTGTTTGATTAGAATTATAAATTTGCGAGAAAATTAACAAGAGTATTACATATTTTAAATTTTTTATTTACTATAAACTAAAAATTTTTAATTGCAAGATTTTTTTTTATAAAAAGAGAAGATAATTTTTTATTTAATTCATTCATGATAAATTCTCTATAATTTAATATTTAAAAATTTATCATATTTTATTAAATAAATATGCATATATTTATGTTAATTTTTCATTAAAATTTACATGAAACTGACACGTGAGTATATTTTTAATTATATCACGCATCAATTTCTTCAAATATTTTAATAAAAAATTTAGCATAAAGGCGTGTGTTTATTTAACAAAGTATGAGAATTCTTTTAAGATATTAATCATACTTATTTTAGCTTTAGGTTTTCTTGATATTACAATGATCATAAGAGTGCACATTAAAGGAACACCCCTCTTTGACGATTATTAACCTATCGGTTATTAACCTAACCTTTGGATTAAGAAAAAGGAGATCAGATCATATATTCTCATTATTATGTGTCTTCCATATTCTATAAGCATCCAACCATCTGAAATAAGTGATCTATGCTCAAGAAAAAGGGAGGAAATCATTATAATCTACAAAACTCATTCATTTATTACAAAGTTTGTGGATGAGGTTCTTTGAAAGAGGGTTAGAATTGGAAAAACGGTACAGACGATTTTGTCGAATAGAAAGATCATCAAGTTCTTCCTACATAACAGTTTTGGAAGCTAATTCCTCTTCAAAACCCCAACACTGGAAAAGGAAAAGGAAAAGTTGAAGGATTACACTTGTGTAAGATTTGGACATTCGTGGTGAAGTCAAAATGTTTGTCGTCCATGTCCCTTGTACCTGAACAGGCCGGTAGATGGTTTGAGTCCTTCTAATCCTTTAACCCATGGAGTCAACAGCTGATGACAAGATTTGAGGCTTTGGTGCAGTAATTTTCTTCTCAATTCCATGAGTTTTTAGAGCTTATTTCTAATTAATTATCATCAAACTCATGCTTAGACTCCTAAGCGGTTCCTCTGGTATTGGAGTTTGTACAATTGCTCAACTGTTGGCCTCTGTTGTCAGACTTCGTGTTAGATGTTTTTTCTTTCTTCTTTTGTGAATGAGTTAGAGCCTATGACTAACCGATTTTGATTAATTTAAACATACGAATTCGTTGAATATACTACTTAAAGCAAATAAGTAAAGGGTTTATTCTTTATTTCTATTATTTTGAATTATTAAAAAATAATTATGTATTATCAAATTTTTAAAAATAACCTTTTGTTAAGTTTTTGTCAAGTATTGTTACATAATTATTAATTATGCAGTTAATGATGTTTATATAAACACGGTTACATGTCAAATAATAATTACGTAATGATCGGTATTAAATAATATGACAAACATTTAATAGAAGGTCTGAAACAGAAACTTTTAATACTGTAGGATTCTTTTTGAATAATTTAAAATAATAAAGAGAATTTGTAAACAGGTGAAGTCACTTTGTGTCTTTTACTTATTATTTTATTATTTGTTTTTTAAAAAATTATGTAATAGTGTTTCACAAGGCAGTTCAAGTTCCGATCCATCCTTTAATGAAACGAGTGGCTTCTTTTATTGTTGGATGACAAATTTCTGTCTTCTTGCAAAGGAATTTACTAACCATAAATGACGTTAACCATCGACTAAAACGAGGGTTGAGTCGCTTTCGATTTTGTTGAACGTACCATAACCATGGTTTTCAGGATTTTGAATTGCAGGTCAGCCACATAATTATTGCGAGACAACTATAATTGCGACAATTATAGAATGCAATTATCCTAGACAAATTCATAATTGTGATAAGGAAGTACGTTTTATAAAGGTACAGATGTTTCTTTTTTATAGATGCATTTTTTAGTACGAGAAGAGCAAAATTGTGAGGATCTTGACCCGATAGGTAACCTAACAATATCTGTGAGCGGATGATCTGTGATGTTACAATGGTATCAGACTCGGTTCTTAACTCGTTGTGCCAACGAGGACGCTGGGTCCTAATGGGAGTAGATTGTGAGATCCTACATCAGTTAAAAAGGAGAATAAAGTATGTCTTATAAGGGTACGGATACCTCTTCTTTATAGATGCACTTTTCTAGGCACAAGAAGAGTAAAACTATGAGGACCTTGGCACAATGAACAACCCAAAGTAGACAATATATATAAGTAAGTGATACGAGTTGTTACAATAATTCTTAAACTCTTTTAACATTATGAACCAACTTAATAGTTGAAGACTTTGAAATTACATCATTTTGGCAACTGGCTTATGCTATCAGATTAAATGTAGATCCCTGTGAGAAAAGGACCATACTGGACTTGAACGGCTTAATCAATAGTCACGGTAGCTTTGATGAGGCAAATTTTGTGCATCACTTTATTTGTGCAAACGGATTCTGTCAAGACTTAAATTGGCAGTCAGAGAAGTAGTTCCTGAAACAGAACAATTATGGCCTTCGAACTTCGATTTCGGCTTGTGATGTGTTGAAACGTCGACATGTCATAGCCTCATAGGTCTTGAAGAATGCTTAACAGGGTGTAAAGTAACAGGAGCCTGATTAAAGCCTCCAACCCTCTACTTTGATGTATTAAACAGGACATCATGACTGCAATAGTTACAATATCCTTTGTCTATTAGATATTTACAAGCCCTTGTAAGTCTTTGCCTTCGCGTGCAGTTCACTAGTTAAATGAGGCCTTAAAGCCCGAAGTATCTGGTTTTTATCAATTACTTTTGCAGGTGGTGATGCATGTGAATTTGTTCACTTTTTAACATCAGATTTGGCAAGTATCAATGCATGAAATTTCTGTTGGAAAACTAATATCATGAACGGTAGATTTCCCTCGTTAGACCTTGTAATGAGAGATTCTAGTAATCGGATCTACCAACTCCAGATTCACGAGGTACTGCATGGGACAATGATGAAGTTAACGTTCTTACACAGAAAAAGACACGGTCTGGTGTCCTGTAGATGGCAACCGGTGCCGGAAAAGGCCATCATCACTTCACCAAATTTACCTGTTTCTGTGAAACGTTAGGTACTGATAAATTAATTCGTGTTTGATGAGTTGAAAGTGCTACAGCAGTAGCAATCCCAAGGTTCACAAAAGTGTGGTAATTGTGATGGAGAGAGCGTACTGAAATAGCTACCAACATAATTTTCAACCGCTCCAACTAACAGCATTTAACACACCCCACGATTAAGCTCTCCACCTTTGCTCCATAAATTGTGTCATTATGCTCGCCACCACTGCATGGTTCCACTCTGGTAGTCCTCTTGTAAGCACCCCCCACCACTATCTTTGTCTATATGCGTCCTTCACATAGTGCAGAAGCAGCTACTTGTCATTCTTGCTTTAACATTCTTTTTAAATTTATTGTGGTTAGCTAATGATGGGTTTAATGCATTTCTGGAGATGGGTTTGCTTGTTTTGTTGGAGTGAAGATCCTAGTTTTGTTTTAAGACAGCAGAATCAGTGGGAGACTGGGAATCATTAAATATAATAACTTAAAAATTGTCGCTACTTTTCACTGGTTGTGATGGCGGCTTCAATGGAGTTATGCATGTCTGATTAGATAGCTACGAGCCAAAGGGTATAGTAGTTCTCT
>JANIIA010000010.1:37299835-37316983 GCA_027478495.1 Erythroxylum alaternifolium | reverse complement strand
TGACTATGATACCATTCCTATAAAATTAGGATGAGATTCAATCTCATGCATAACAGAATAATTATTATTCTTTTTTTCTATTTTGATTCCCAAAACCTAAGATCACTTTAAATTCTATAAAATGATTAACACAGTTCTCTCTGTCCCAAATTTAACGGTTCAGTGGGTTTTATGCACTGATAGTTTTCTTGTGTCTTGCTTTCTTTTTCACTTACCAGTATACAGTTAGTTAGCTTAATGCGCTGTCCTAACCTGGGTCGATGTCAGCATCACTCCATTTTCTGTTTATTCTTCTTCCTTTTCCTTCTTCTTCTTCATTTTCTTTACTCTGTACTTGAGATATTCGTTGCTTGGTAAGAACCTTGGATTCCTTCTCTCTTTCATTTTCGCTTCCAAATAGGTGAGTAGGTTGAACAAACTTCTTTCTGCTTTCGGCACGCCATTCATTACTTATTCAACCTTGATCGTGACGTCTGGCTCAATAAGAAGAATAGTCGTACATGGGCTCGATGAATGCTTTATCTAAAATGCCAGTTTAAGCTTGTTGACTTGTAATAATTCTTGTACAAATTTTATGCATCTCTCTCTTTTCTGAACTGTTCAAGATTCTGCTATATTCGTAATTCATTATCTAACTATAAAAGTACTTGCTCCTTCTCCCCGCAGTCTGGTAAAATCTGCATGTTTTGACTTTTAATTTTGCATTTGATTCCGACCATGGTGGAATTAGTACAACCACCGTTGAATATTTTTTGGACTTTCATTTCTTAATGTCTAGGCTATAATGTATCCAACCACTTGATCGTAATCAAGAAGGCTGACTTTTATTTAGATGAAACAGACCACCAACTTGGAAGCGTTAATGAAGATGAAGAAGACTTTAAATCTCCCACAGGCTTTTCTTATATCTTAGCCTTTTAACCTTCGAAGTGCAGGTTCCGGTTAGAGAAAATGAAGACTTTCGCTGTTCAGGTCGAGGAGGGTAAAGAAGGAGGAGACGGAAAACTTTCTATTGGTCCTATCTACCGAAATTTACTCTCCAAAGATGACTTCCCTCCCCTTGATCCTGACATTTCCACTACTTGGGATCTTTTCAGGTGATTGAACATATTTCTTCCCATTAACCTTATCATAACTCGAATTGAACTTGCAAAATGAGCACATTATGTGTATGGAAAGAAAAGCTCAAATTTGGTCTCGTCTCGGCAGCTTTTTAGTAGATATGTTAGTACATTGTGGTAACCATTGACATAAAGTATAAGGTTGTAAATCCATAGATTGTCACTCTTCCCAAAGAATCATTATCTGTCTGAGGGTAGACTCGAATGTAGTCAATCTATCTTTTGATGCGCAGTGTTTCCGTGAAGAATTGTCCAGGAAACAACATGCTTGGATGGCGAAAATTTATTGACGGAAAGGTAAATATAGTATTGAATTCAAGTAGCGTCCAAAACTAGACATGATCAGCTTTCATTCTAATGTTGACGGTTCTGTAGTATGGGCCTTATGTCTGGAAAACTTACAAGGAAGTGTATGAAGAAGTTCTGCAAATAGGTTGTGCATTACGAGCTTCTGGCGCTGAGCCTGTAAGTATATATATGTGAATCTCTCAGGTTTATTGGTGGAACACAGGCTTGACAGGTTTATTCTGTTTCTTTAGTAATATTGTTCTGCATCTCCTTTTTTTCGGTTTCTTCCCCTCTCTTGATCATAGGGCTGTCGAGTCGGGATATATGGATCAAACTGCCCGCAATGGATTGTTGCAATGGAGGTCTGTTTTTTAACATATCCTGAAATAGTTATTTGTCTTTTTTGTTATTACCAATCACTAACCACTTGTCTGAACATATTCGGTAGGCTTGCAGTGCCCACAGTTTGGTTTGTGTACCTCTCTATGATACTCTTGGTAAACTTTTATTCCAATCCAATATTTACTAGCTTTTTATATTTTTATCATCTTTTTGTTGATTTTCCTATCAATGAGCTCCTTACATTGAGTGTAGGTCCTGGTGCTGTTAATTTCATTGTCAACCATGCAGAAATCGACTATGTCTTTGTCCAAGATAAAAAGGCCAAAGAAGTGAGTTTAATAATACTAAAATCATCTTTCCGGTTGAATCCCACCGATTCTTCAAAGGCCTTTTGCAGATAGAAGCATTATACTTCACTAATTCTTCATTTAATTATGCCCCCGCAGGTACTAAATCCAGAATGCGCATCTGCTCAACGGATTAAAAGTGAGAATTTTTAGATAAATCTGAATTTTCTGAAATACCTTAAATGACCTACTTCTAAATCAGGCTATGGTTGCAGCAATGGTTAGCTTCACCTCCTTGACAGTGAAAGAGAAAGATGAGGCAGCAGAAATAGGGATAAAAACATATTCATGGGAAGAGTTTCTGCAGATGGTCAGATTTTCAGCTTTTATTTTTTTTCATCTTCCTGATGTTATCTCTTTTTGTAAAATAAAGTTTGAGATACTTGTGGGAATTGCATGTTTTTACATTAGTAGAACTACTGAAACTTGCTATTCCTGTAAAATTGGAGAAATGAGTTGTTCTTCATGCACTGCACTAGGATGAATCTTTAACATACTGTCTTTCAGGGGAAAGAAAATCCAAACGAGATAATACCACCTCAGCCATTTGACATATGCACAATTATGTACACGAGTGGTACGAGTGGAGATCCCAAAGGTGTTGTTTTGACACATGAAACTGTTGCTACTTTCATAAGAGGCATGGATCTGTTTATGGAACAATTTGAAGACAAGGTATTAATAAACTTGTTGCCATTGATGATTGTTCCTCACTGGGTTAAGATCTTATTGTTCATGGCCAAGATAACTGATAATATTCTCTTAAAATTTGTATTAACTGATTACTGTTTCTGTTTATTTCTGATAATTGGCATTGAACAGATGACGTCCAATGATGTTTACCTATCATTCCTGCCCCTTGCTCACGTTCTTGATCGAGCAATTGAGGAATACTTTTTCCGAAAGGGTGCTTCTGTTGGCTACTATCATGGGGTATGCTGTTGATGCTCTACAATATAAGTAAAGAAACAGTTTATGCTAACAGGAGATGGGAAACAGAATTTAGGGGGAAAACAATGCTTTAGACATTTATTGTGATGAGGTCTTTACTTTTGCACTATGGGTCATGGAATCACAGAAATGTTTCTGATTTAAGTTGATCTGAAGGCTGTTGAAAGAGAATTGTATGGATAATAACCCCCACAAGTGCATTTCTTAGATTCAGATGCTTGTGCTGAACTATAAATTTCACCCAAAGCTGCTCTGTTTTATATGGATTAGCTATATAATCTATTTTTGCAGGATTTGAACGCATTAAGAGATGATTTGATGGAGTTGAAGCCGACATTTTTAGCTGGTGTACCTCGAGTCTTTGAGAAAATACATGAAGGCATGGAAATTTTGCCGAGTCCTCTGTCATTATTACTGACGAACTTGTTCTTGTTTTTCTTGGACAAACTCTCAAGGGGTTTATTCCCGTTTCAGCCATAAACAAGGCACTTCAGGAGCTCAATCCAGTACGGAAGCGCATTTTTGATGCTCTCTATAAATAGTACGCTGTGCTTCTGCACTGAATATGTTCCTCAAACGTTGAGATTTCTTCCCCAAGCTTATACAATTGCATCATTTTTTCAATTAAGAGGTGGATGTGCTTCTATGCTTTTGTGCAGCAAACTTGCATGGATGAACATGGGCTGCAAACAGAAATACGCATCACCATTGGCAGATTTGCTAGCCTTCAGGAAGGTTATATCCCATGACCCACTTCGTGTTTATATACAAGCATAATTTGAATGGTCTGATTTTACAATAGTACTTGTAGAACTTGCACTTCTCTAACTTTCTGATTTGATTTTGTTATAGATACTTTTCCCTGATGTACTTTTTGTGATTTTATTAGGTCAAAGCCAGGTTAGGAGGGCGACTTCGGCTGATTGTATCTGGAGGTGCACCCTTGAGCTCTGAAGTGGAAGAATTCTTGCGGGTTACTTGTTGTGCCTTTGTAGTCCAGGGCTATGGTAAAGTACTATGTTGATTAGTGAAATATATGATCTACGAAAATCTAATATGATTTAAATTCTAGGCATTGTGTTACTTAAAACTCTTGATGGATTGAACCATTCAAGTGGTGGTTTACGCAGGGTTGACAGAAACCTGTGGACCAGCTACACTTGGATTTCCAGATGAAATGTGCATGATGGGTGCTGTTGGGTCTCCAGCTGTATACAATGAGGTACGCCTCGAAGAGGTTCCAGAGATGGGGTATAATCCGCTAGGAAATCCTCCTTGCGGTGAGATATGTATCAGAGGGAAGACTCTATTCTCTGGTTATTACAAAAATCCTGAACTGACACGAGAATCCGTGATCGACGGGTGGTTTCATACAGGTCAAGCAACTCGTTTCATCCTGAAAACAGCTTTTCTACAATTGCCTACATCGCTTTGTTCTTAATCATCTGTTCCATATACCACTTCAGGGGACATAGGGCAAATTCTTCCAAACGGAGTTTTTAAAATTATTGATAGAAAGAAGAATCTTGTGAAGCTGTCCCAAGGAGAGTATGTTGCTCTTGAACATTTGGAAAACGTTTATGGTACTGCTCCGATTGTTGAAGATGTAATTGCCCTTTCCCAGTTCTTTTGCCTTTTGGTCAGTGGTTTCGTAAAAATTCCTCCTATTGCTCTAATTGTGATGTTATTATTCCTAAGATCTGGGTCTATGGAGATAGCTTCAAGTCGATGCTAGTTGCAGTAGTCCCATTGCATGAAGAGAACACAAGAAAGTGGGCAGACTTGAATGGCTACACGGGTTCTTTCTCTGAACTCTGTTCACTTGATCATCTTCGCAGATTTGTCCTCTCAGAGCTCAAGTCTGTGGCTGAAAGAAACAAGGTAGTCACTACGTTTCTGGTATTATCTTTCATTTCTGGAACAAAAATGCCTTTGCATATTTCTTTAAACACCATCCGATTTCAATTGCAAATTTAGATGCTTCTTGTTTGCTTTTACAATTTCACTGTCAAGCCATATTTCTTTTGGTTTCACCAGCTTAGAGGCTTTGAACATATCAAGGGAGTGATATTGGAATCTCATCCTTTTGACATGGAAAGAGACTTGGTGACCGCAACTCTAAAGAAGAAAAGAAATAAACTGCACAACTATTACCTGGTAATTTTAGTGCATACTACCTTGAAGCCATACCAGCACAACTCAGAATGATGAACTCACTTTTGCATTTAATGCTTTACAGGTGCAGATTGATGAACTTTACCAGAAGCTGGGTCGTGGGCGAGTTTGATTGATTGATTTAATGAATTTACGGAACTGATCGATACATTTCGCTTATCCGCATTTAATAGATATAATCATTTGGTTCCTGAAATCTGTGAATAGGATTATCTGCTTTTTCGGTATAGGATAATGTCATGAATACTTGTGCCATTACTGTAAGAATAATTCTGACGTCTTTTGAATGTTGTACGTAATATTTTTAAAGACAAGCAAGATCAAATAACTGCAGTTGTTAGAGCTGCAGTAGATAAAGGATAAAGCCCGACGACCCTGTACTTTCAAAGGAAAGTAATTCCTCCTTACCTAAAACTTTGTTCATGCATGCACTTAAAACGATGAATATCTGCTAAATAAGATTCTCAGTAAGGCAGTCCTAAATTTTCTTTTGAGTTATGAACAGAAATGAAATTTAGTATGAAGTACTTACATGTTTGGAATATCAAGACGACGCATGAGTTTATAATCACATGAAAAGAAATTAGATTCTCAATCAATAACTGGTTACCAGAAAAATCTAAATGATATAAGTTTTACTTATCCAAACTATAACTCAAGAATTGTTGAAATGACAAAGAAATGTGCTGCGGATATTAGTGAAATAAGAATTCACGTTTCATTACCTATAAATGTTCCTGTATATACATCCATACCAAATGTTGTTCCACCGTTGAAAGAACAAAATAATTTTGGACAATATTTTCACGAAACATCTCATAAAGAAACTAACTTACAAATAATTAATTTAAATGAACCACGTGGAATTGTTTTGAGTAAACCTATAAGAATAAGGAGAACAACTATTTCTAATGCTCGTGTGGTTTATTTGTAAGAGTCAAAATTTGATTATGGCATTATTAATGATCTTGTTTCATGTTCACACGCCATAGAAAGTAATAGGTCTAATAATAGATTGATGTTATGAAAGATGAGTTAAATTCAATAACACAAAACAATATATACGACCTCATTGAGTCTTATTACTAAAAGTTATACTCAAAAGAATGGAATTGATTATAAAGAGATTTTTTCACATGTCAAAAAAAAAGGACTCATTGAAAATAACTATGGCATCAGTAGCTCAATTTGATTTAGAGCTACATCAAATAGAGATGAAAATTGTCTTTCTGAATGGTGATCTCGAAGAAGAAGTTTATGTGGATCAACCTTTAGGTTTTTTTTCTAGAAGAAAAAGATTATAGGACGTATATAAACTTAAGAAATCAATATATGAACTTAAACAAGCTTCCCGACAATGATATATTAAATTTAATGACCATAATATATTTTAGTTTTCAAGAAAATAATATTGACATAGCATCTATCGAAAGACCTATGAGAGTAAGTTTATATATTGACGATATTTTACTTGCTGCTAATGATTTGGACATATTGTATAAGACTAAAGATTTTCTCTGTAAAAATTTTGAAAAGAAAGATATATGTCAAGCATCCTATGTGCTAGGATTCTTAATATTCTAAAATAGATCATAAGGGCTAGTAGGATTGCCTCAAAAAAGCTATATCGAAAGAATTTTTGAGAGATTTAATACGAACAAATATTCAATAAGGATTGTCTCGATACAAAAGGTGAATAAATTTAGTCTCATGCAATATTCAAAGAATGATGTAAAAAGTAGATAAATGGAATATATTCTGTATGCTTCTTTTATTGGCAGTCTGATGTCTTTGAAAATATACACGAGACCAAATATTAGTTTCGTGGTTAAAATGCTACGTGAATATCAAAGTAAGCTTGGTATAGACCATTGAAAAGCTGCAAAGAAAGTATTGATGTATCTTCAAAGAATAAAGGACTATATGCTCATGTATAGAAGAGCAAATCCATTAGATGTAATTGATATTCGAATTTTGATTTGCTAGCTGCATTGACAATAGAAAATCGATGTTTGCCTACTTGTTTGTACTAATAAAAGGAGCGATTTCATGGAAAAGGGTTAAACAATATGTCATTGCTCCGTCCATTTTGGAAGTAGAACTTGCAACTTGTTTTGAGGCCACAATTCATACCTTATAGTTGCAAAACTTTATTTTAGGGCTTGAGATTGTCGACAGTATTACTAAGCTACCAAAATTTTATTGCGACAATTTTGCAACAGGTTTCTTCTCCAAAAATGACAACTGAAATATTCTATCATAAAGGAGGAAGTTCAGAAATAAAGAATGTTTATTGAACATATTAAAATGGATCCTATGATTGTAGATCCCTTAACTAAAGGCCTACCACCAAAGACATTTAAGGAACATATTCAAAAAATAGAACTTGGTTATATTGATGATTGTTTTTTCAAATGAACATGTTCAAATTTGGTTATATTGATGTTCAAAGAATACACTCTTGAGTCCCGTAAAGTTTCTAATTGGCAATTTTCTTATTTACTATGCTCGTGTAAATGTAATTGTTATTAAATAAAAAGATTTGTTTACGAGACGTTAATGTGAACCTTTATAATATTTATATATCACTTATTTTACCTAGTTTGATAAATTACTAGTGTTGTAGTGTATGGCGATGTTGAAACTTATAACCATCATAACCCACATAATGTAGTTTCTTGTGTTGAGGTAAACTATGAAGATAATAAGTGACTTGTTTATGCGTACTTAATGTTTACATCATTAAAATAAAGTTTGAAGTATCGGGCTAAATGGGAGAATGTAAGAATGCGACCCAATCAATGGTCACATTCTAAATATATTAATATTACTATTATTATAATTAAAGAGTCCTATTTGGTTCATATTTTTTATTTAATAGCAAAATAAATCTCAATCGTTTATTTAATTACTTAATGGATGTACCAAATTAAATGTTATAGATATATAAATTAGTCATCTCTCTACTAGTTAAGATTACGGATAACTTTTCATCAAGTTTTTATAGCTGTAAGAGTGTCAAGAAAGAGAATTTAATTTGAACAAGGTGAAATTTCTTGATCTTTTTCCAATAATGACATCTTCTACATCATACATACAATATTATACTCTTACAATTTGTGAAAATTATTTATTCAAAATCTTAAAATTATAAATGTAAAAATCGATTTTATATTATAAACATTACGCCTTCACAGTATTTTCTTGAATTGCATAAAGATTGGGTCCGATGGCATGTGAACGCATAGTCTTCATTGTGCTTATTGCCTTTTTGGATACACTGTCATACAAGGTACCCCTGGGTCTATAACTGAGAGATAAAATAGTGACATCAGGCATGATCAAATAACATATTTGAAATAAGTAGGAGTAACTTAATTGGTTTCAAATTCTTCACTTAAAACTCTCCTTTGTAGGAGATCTTGAGTTTGAGTCACCAACAAGGAGAGGAGAGGGGGAATTTTCCCCGTTGATGATTCTCAAACCTCCTGGGCATGTTCCTTGGTCGAATCAATTACGGACGTCTCGCTTCTAGCGACAGTGTGAGAGTTGGAACTACTAGAAAATCTGGAACTAATAGGAACCTGATGCTGAACAAGGTCAATCAATTAACAGCTAACCAATCAGTATGTGACGACTCTTTGTGTACAGAAGTGTACAAACTACGTAAGAATTTGAAGGACTTTGAAGTTCCAGATTTATCTCCTCTAGAGCTCTTAGAATAGGGCTTAAGAAATTAAGATTAGTCTGATAAAATTAAGATACCTAATATATATCAAAAAATATATATATAACACATGAAAATTGGTGGAAGGAGTTTCCAGTCAACGAACACAGACTCTGGAATACTTGCAGCGCTGGAGATGTACAGTGGACCACTGTAGAGGTGAGGCGTATCGGATAAAGCAGAGAATTGATCAACGGAAAACCTTTTAAGCCTCGAGTTATTCTCTGGGTTGCATCGCATCGATATGAACTTGTTCACATTCAAGTTTGGAACTTGGGGAGAGAGATGATTAATATCATAAAAGCTTCAATCTTATAATACACCATTTTTTACAGTCAATAGATTATAAACGCATTTACCAACAGCCCACAAATGGTCGTTGATATTACTCTTGCGACTGCAATTCAGACCATCTGAACGCTCGTGAGAAATCAGAAACTGCTTCAGTTCAGCCAGCCTCGACATTTTTTTTAAAAAAATTTTAAAATTAAAATATATAAAATAACTTAATTTTTTAATTAAATTTGAGTCTGAATTATTCAAATTTAGACTTATAAAACTCAACTCTTTTTAAATAAAATAATATTATTTTACTGAAAATAATTAAGACTTTTTTTAAGTAAAATAATATTATTTTACTTAAAATAATTAAGTCTCAAATCAATCTAAACTTAGACCTTAAACTTTGACCGATGAACCAATTCATTAAAAACAACTAAATTTAAACCTATAAGTCAAAAATTGTCATCCCTACCTTCTTCCCACTCCACTTATTCTTGTCGACCGAGAAAGAGTGAGAGCTTGTTCACAACTTTTAACTTCAACGCCGAAACCTCGGTAACTAAGCCACATCCGAAAACTAATGTGGACTGCTGATAGTACAATAGAAATGATTAGTAACATTGATTATACTTTCAAAGAAACTGTACAAGATGTCTTTCTAGGGTGCCACAAGACAGCTTTGTACTCCAACTGTTTTGCAGCTCGTAATCCTTGAAAATAGTTGGAAGGCGAACATTTCTTCTCCATTTATACAAAGCCTCATCACTTTCTGTTCTTAATCTCCTCCCTCTCCCTCTCCCGTTTCTTGTAAAGCTTCTCAAGAACCCGCTTGGCTTCACATTGAGGGAAGTTCATTAAGTCATAGTACTGTGGTGCAATGTCCACCAGCCTGTGCACAATAAACTTTTGGTAAGCATCAATAGACCATGCAATCAAAAACCCAGTAAATGCGACAAAAAGGAAATCACAACTGCTTAAAAACAAGCTAAATATTAGCCATGGACACAAGGGCATAATACATAGCTTAGAATGAATGAGAAGAATACTGACCATTCACCACGAATATGTGTCACCGTACGAATGAAATTTCGGCTGGTTAGCACATATTCATTGTAAATGACCCACTCTGGCTTGTGATCAAGACAATTGGAAGGATGCAAATGTACCACCTGTCAAGGGAAATATATATATATATGAATAAGAAAAACATAAAACTGAGGTCCTATTACCTGTGATTGAACCTATAATATGCATAGTGATGGAAGAAACATCATCATCCTCCCACTAGGAAAGACCCTTGTGACATGGATCATGAAAAGAACAAACGTTCAAGCTAGCGTCACAAAGATGGCTATTAAGTTTCCAGCGTACCTGATTGTCCTTCACTGTCAAGTAGTGTCCAGTCCGCTCCAGGTGAGCAACCTGCATAAAATATCCTGCTAGCATGGCCTTTCTAATGTTGACATAGTAATCACGGCTGGAGAAGTCTGTGCTGCATAACTTGAGGTTGAACCTAGCCATGATGCGCACAAGCTGTTGTCTGACATTATCAGCCGCTTTAAGTGCCCTATGATTGATGAAATTTTCATAGCACCAAGATGGATCCTCATCTGCAGCCCATCAAGAAATAGCAGACAATCATAACCATTAGATTTATGTTGGAAGGAAAATAATTCATAAAAGAAAGCATAAAGAACAGTAGATACTAACTGTTCTGCTTGTATGCATGATACACATTCAACAACGTCAAGTGGTCTCCATCAATGTGCCCAAACCTTGCTTTCGCTTCATCAGCAGCTTTTTGAGCCTCCCTAGGGCGGACAAAGCAATTGGGTACTAAAGAAAGAATTGGGTTACCACAGAAGAGGCCCACGGTAGGTCAGCAGATGCATACAGGCGAGACGACACCATTTGCTTGATGAGATAATACTGAGAAACTGCAACTATCTGCATCAGCACTTACTTAGAATCCTATGGTACATGCCAACCCGGGGCATGGAACCCATACACGAAAGTTGCTGATGACAACCTAATTTGACACAAATTATTCAACAGCTTGCGTGCATACTTGTATACACAGGCAAGCAGTTAAACAACTATAACAATGTGCAGAGAACGGTCTGGATCTCTGCACACATGCCTATAGGAAGGATGCATTCGGGTGATCCTCAAAGGCATCCACAATCAGACCACACTTTTGGGACTGACACAAAGAAGTAACACGGAAACAGATCATACCTGAAAGCATGGCAGATATTGACAGAATCTCATTTGAACAATTGAATTCTGGGCTGACAACCAGCATCTTCGACATCTGAGGATCTAGTGGAAACTCACTCATTATCTCCCCAAGCTTTGCCAAGTTCCCATCATCATCTAATGCTCCCAAATAATTCAAAACCTCTAAAGCCCGCATCAAAGTCTCAGGTGCAGGAGGATCCATGAAATCAAAATGCACTAGATCATCAATTCCCAGCTTCTTCAATGTTAGAACTGTATTTGCAAGATTTGATCTCAATATTTCTGGATAGGTCTGGGGTTGGAGATCTTGGCTGAAACTTTTCTCCGTATACAGTCTGAAACATTTTCCAGGTTGAGTTCTACCAGCACGTCCTGCTCTCTGGTGGGCACTTGCCTTTGATATTGGGGACACCAACAAGGACTCAACACGTACGCGTGGATTATATACTTTCTGTTTAGAGAAACCTGGGTCAATAACATAAACAATGCCATCTATGGTCAAAGAAGTTTCAGCAATATTGGTTGAAACAACAATCTTCCTTCCAGCAGGACCACCATCATTTAAAGGTGCCGGAGCAGGTTCAAATATTTTCTGCTGCATCGCAGGAGGAAGAGTTGAATAAAGAGGCACTACTTTTACCGGCCCCACTTGTTCCCCCATATTTGCAACTTCTTTTGATATCTTACGACATGCATCTTCAATCTCTTCTTCACCAGTTAGGAAAACAAGTATGTCACCAACAGGCTCGCACATGTGTATTTGCACAACAGTCCGAATTGCAGCCTCCAAATAATCCCTCTCAGGTTCCTGGGTATAAAAAATCTCAACAGGGTGAAGCCTACCAGGAACCTTCATAAGAGGAGCACCATTAAAGTAACCCTGAAACTTCTCAGCCTCCAGCGTAGCACTCATTACAACCAGCTTCAAGTCAGGTCTATTCCTCAATACTTCTTTAAGAAGCCCGAATAGCACATCTGTTGCCAGAGTTCTCTCATGAGCTTCATCGAGGATTATAACTTTATACCGTTCCAGAAGCGGATCAGTCATTGCTTCCCTCAAAAGCATACCATCGGTTAGATACCTACCACAAAGTAAAAAGAAAAGAACAGGCACACGATTCAGGCCAAATATATCCGAAAACTACAGGATATTATACAGTATCATAACAAGCCAAGAAGCCATTAAACAGAACTCACTTCAAAACCGTTCTTGCACTGCTACAATCTTCAAAACGGATACTATAACCAACCTCCTCACCAATACTGACATCCATCTCCTCGGCGACACGTCTAGAAACTGACATTGCAGCCACTCTACGAGGCTGCGTACAACCAATCATCATTTTTCTCCGTTTATCTGGAGTTTCTATCTCTACAGCTTCTAGAACAAACTGAGGAATCTGTGGCATGAAATTTTACAACCGTAAACACTATGCTTAGCTTTAAGATCAATAGCCCTATGTGATCAAATCACATCGAAAAAAGCATCCAAACACAAGACAAAAACTAACCTGAGTAGTCTTTCCACTACCAGTCTCACCAACAAGGACAATAACTTGATTCTTCCTCAACACCTCCAAGAACTCATCTTTCTGTTGCCAAACAGGCAAAGTCGTCCTCTTTTGAAGTATTTCATAGTACCTCTGCGAGTAGGCCCTCCCATTCCAGCGATTAATCGAGTTATTTCCGGCGTTGCTCATCGCCGCCACGCCAGCGCCGTTGAGCTTCGTTATCTTGGCAGAGACGGATGTATCGTCCACCACATCGAACAAACTCACCTTTCTTTTCCTTTCTGTACCCATTCAAAGCGAAGAAAGCCTCAATTGGATCGAAAAAGAGGGTTTTCAAACTGTAAACCCTAAAAAAGGGTAAAATCAGTAAGAGAAGAAAAAAAGCCAGAGCGAAGACGCAAATTGGTCTCTAGGGCAATACGCTCATAACAAGTTACGAGCAGCACACAACCTCGTGTCTTTAGACAATTGGTAATTTTCTGTGACTTTGAATTTGGGTCTATAACCTGATCTTAAGGCCCAAAATATGAACATGGACTATCGTTATGCATCTTAACTTGGTATTGGAAACTATTCATAAGGCCCACTTCAAATGAAAATTTACTATTCTAATATATTTTTAATACTTTTAAAGAGTTATTAATCATAGGTAAAATATATATATATTGAAACATATGCCACTTAGATCAAGTCCAATTAATTAAAAGTATTATTTGATTATCTCATTAAATAATTTATTTAAAACACTTAATTTATGGATTATTACATATGATCAATCAAATGTGTATCCAAACCATACAACTAATAGATTTTATTACACACACGCAGTATAATAAGTAAATCTTCTATATATAATTGAGTATTGATTAAGCATTCCTGTTAACTACAAGTTTAAGGTCAAATAACTTGAAGATTCACAAAATTTCTAAATGCAAATTATTCTTAGCACCTGAAACTCGAAATAAAGTTTATATATGTCATGCAAATTGTAGAAATAGAGAACGAATAGAAAGTGTAAAAAATGTTTTCAGTATTTCTGTGTGTGAATAATATGATGTACATCCACCTATTTATACCCTCTAAATGTCTTTGATTAAAGTAACAAGTCAACATAGCATTAATGTACATGATTTTAGAAGAAAATAAAGGCTAATTATAAGGGATAGTTGACTGAATAAGGATTGTATGAATATCTATTGATATAAGTTAATATACATTAATATCGCCCCTTAAACTCAAGGTAGTAGTGAAGATGATGACATAAGTTTGGAGAGAAGATCTTAAAAACGTCGACGCAGATTTGATTTGGTAAAAAAAAATGAGCAATTTGTGATTTAGATGAGATTGGGACAAGCTATATAGTCCTATGAAGCACATGATGACAATCGATCTCGATGTGTTTAGTTCGTTCATAAAAGACATCATTTTGAGCAATTTATACGACACTATGATTATCACAAAAAGAGAGGAACTACTGAAGAAAAGATGACACCAATGTCTTGAAGTAGCCATCATAACTATAAAAGTTCAAAAGTAGTGTCAATTAGAGCTCGATATTCTGATTCAGTGCTTAAGCGAGTGACAATCATTTGTTTCTTACCATGACAAAAAAAGAGAGATGTGCTAAGAAAGAAATAGTACTAAGTGATAGGTCGAAGATCAGTTAGATCTCCAGTTCAGTCGGCATCTAAGTATGCAAATAAATCTAACAAAGATGAATGACTAAAATAAAGTCCTTCAAAAAATTGGATCAAATATATCAGAGTATACAAAGAACAGTAAAAAAGTGAGTGGTACGACATACAGACATGAACTGACTAACAATGCGAACTGCAAGAGCAATATTTGGACGAGTGATAGTAAGGTATATAAGACTACCAACTAATTATCGATAAAGTGTTCCATCACTCAGAGGAGTTCCATCATTGGCAAAGATATAATCATCAGAGTCGAGTAGAATGCTAGCAATCTTAATGTCAGTGAGACTAGATGAGAGATAGGATCAGTAGCTCACTTGGCTTGAGATAAGTAGTGGCCTGAATCATTAGAAGATACTTCAAGGCCTAAAAAATAACTCAATAGACCTAAATCTTTCATTTCAAATTGTTGATAAAGACAATATTTAAGAGTAGTGATCCCCAGAGTAATATCACCTGTTATTATTATATTATCAACATATAGAAGGAGAAGAGTGCACCTTGATCTATTTTCCAAATAAAAAAAACATGATCATAATAACTGGACATAAAGTTAAGACACTTGATGGTGGAGATAAATTTAGCAATTCATGCTCCAGGAGCTTGCTTAAGGCCATAAAAGGCTTTGCGAAGATGACAAACTTTATTAGGTGGAAAAGCATACCTAGGTGGAGTTTGTGTATATACTTCTTTATGAAGATCACAATTAAGAAAGCCATTCTTGACATCCATTTGGAACAATTCCCAAAGTTTGCATATTGCTAGGGCAATAAGACTAAGGAATGAAGTTAGGCGAGCTACTGGAGCAAAGGTCTCCTTATAGTCAATACCATCTTCTTAAGTAAACCCTTTTGCAAACAATCATGCTTTGTATCTTTTAACTGATCCATCAGCTCTAGTCTTGATTTTGTAGACCAATGTATAGCTAATGATAGACTTATCTAAAGGTAGGTCAACTAAGTCCCAAGTGTTGGTGTTAGAGAGAGCCTGTAATTCTTCAGCTATTGCTTATTGCCATAAGGGGTTAGAGTTGGCCTTGCGATAGGTTCAAGGTTCATATAGAGAAATAATAGTGGAATAAACATGGAATCCTTTAAGACAAATAGATGGTTGACTTCCTTAAGAGGATCGACGGAGGGGTTACGAAAACTCATTAGATTATGGTGAATGAATAAGAGAGGAAGAGTTATTTGGTGAGGATGGAGGATCTACAGCTAGAGAAGATATAGTAGAATTAGACATCAGCTGTGTTAAGCTATTATAACTATAAGACAGACTTGCAGAAGAAATATCAGGAAACAAATGTATGGTAGGATCAGGAAAAAAGTTATATAAGGGTTTGCTAACTCGGAATTTTGATATTGTGGAAAACATTTTATGTTTTTCAAAAGTAACATGTCGAGAGATTCGTAGTCTTTGAGATAGTGGATCCTGACATCTATATTCTTTGTGTTATATCTCATACCTTAGAAAAAACATAAACGTTTACTGGGTTCAAGTTTGGTGTGCTTATAAGGTTGTAATAAAACAAAACACACACATCAAAAAACTTTGAGAGACTGATAATCAGGAGCATGATTAAATAAACACTCATATAGAGAGATATTACCTATGATAGCAGAGGGAATGCAATTGATGGTATAGAAAACAATAACGGTTGTTTCTCCCTAAAGGGTTTTAGGATAATAATATGATATAAGAAGGGCTCGAGTAATACCAAGAATATGTTTACATTTGCGTTGATGTTTTTAGATAAGATCTCAGAGTGATGGTCCCTTGTTGATTAAAAAAATTAATGAATTTTGTATCTTTGTATCCCATTACGTTATCTGTCTGAAATACTTTAATCTTGCAAGAGAATTGAGTATGAATCATATTAGCAAAGCCAGAGTAAATAGAGAATAGTTCAGATCTATGGCATATCAAATAAATCCATGTATAGTGACAAAAATTGTCGATAAAGATCACATAATACCTTATGTTACTCATAGTTTGATGAGGTGTAGGACCCCAGATATTAGAATGAATGAGATCAAAAGGTGCTAAAGAGATAGTAAAACAACCTAGTTCGATGTCACTTTGGGGTTACTTAAAATTTAACTAAGGATTGCATATAGTACAACCTCGGGTTGTTCTCTTTGAAGAGCTGAAAATGAAATTAAATTCCTAAGTAACTAAATTCAATGTAACTTAAGCTATAGAATAGGGTTTGATTTGATTAACTATCACTAAAATTGCAATGAATTAAAATAAACATAAAGGACTTATTTTTGGTATTTTTAATTTAAAAATGAGTGATATGGAATGATAGTGTAACACCCACATAATACCCCCTGGAGGATATGTGGATGCCACATAAGACAGTACAAACAAAAAAAAAAACATTTTTCACATACATTTCAGAATCTCAAATCAACCATACAGTACTTAACATATCATTCATACTGTGCCTATCATATTACATAC
>JANIIA010000010.1:37186227-37203071 GCA_027478495.1 Erythroxylum alaternifolium | reverse complement strand
AGAGTGGGGATTTGAGTGTGAGTTGGTGCTTGAGTTGAAGTCGGAGTTTGAGAAGGAGTTTCTGTAGACTCTTCACGCCTTCTCTTTATAAAAAAATTTGTAATAGTCGAATCTTTTATCCTCTTCATTTTGAAATCAATTTGACATATATTTAGTTTCTACCCAAGGAACAAGTGTTCGAAGACCATTGCATTATGGTTTTGCTATAATTATAATAGATGAGGTAACATTTCATTGCTGGTAAAGAGATTCAAAGGAACATTTAACCTTTTGATAACACCACAACAACTCCTCGCCACCACCATCGAAAATAGCAGTGACAAGCTAACAACTTCGACAACACCAAAACAATAACGGCAACAAAATGGACAACAATAAAAATAAACAACGACAACTTATAATAACGACACTTACAATAACAATATAACTTGACAAATGACAATGACTCTTATTAACACACCAACAACACAATATAAACTGACAATAATACCTAACACCAACAACCACCATGACAATCGCCATAAAATAACATTATGTAACTAAAAACGTCCCCAATAATACAAAAAATTCTCTAAACTTCAAATTTCTGTTCGAAATTACCGAATTAACGTATTAAAATGACATTAAATTCACATATGAACAAACCCCCCTTATCAATTTCAACAGTTAAACCCTAATTCGAAAACCCTAATTTGAAACCTAACAATTAAACCCCTAATTTAGAAAACCCCTAATTCGAAACCCTAACAATTAAACCCATAATTTAGAAATCGAAATCAACCTTAAAAATCTCAAACTTACTTGAAATTAATCTTCAAGTATTTCACACCTTCAATGGAGAGGGAGAAGACGAAGTGACAAACAAATTAACAATGGTGATTGGTGTGGTTGTGTCGCTGTGGCCTGTGGGCTGGACTCGTGAGGTGTGGCCGTGTGAGGAAGGAGTTGGATTGATGTTGAAGAGTGAAGAGTGAAGTGAAGAATGAAGGGTGAAGTGAAGAATGAAGAGAGAGAGGGGTCGAAGAGTTCGGCAGAATGGGGAAGGAGTTGGGTAACTTGGGTTCTCAATTTTTTTTTACATTCATTGCTTAAGGTAAGTAGAAGTATTAAAATAACAAAACAAAAAGAACAATAAGTTTTGTAGCGCAGTGGTAGTATGCTTACTTTGTAAGCGATATGTTATAGATTTGATTCTTGTCGGGGCTGGAATATGAGTTTTTTACTTTTTTTTTCATTTTTTTGAGTAGGGTTGCATATGCAATCCCATGCTCTATACTAGGTCCGCCCCTGGTTGTAAGCAACGTTTTCTCCCTTAAACAGTCAACACCAACGTTTCTCCATTAAATACCCATTAAATACTTAAGAGGGCCCCTTTATATGGTGAGCAACGTTTTCTCCACCAGTTAACACCAATGTTCCTCCATTAAATACCCATTAAATACTTAAAGGGGCCCCTTTATATGGTGGGCCCTGGATAGGTGCCTTGGCTTCCCCTGCCCTTGCCCAGGGCCGACTCTGTTTATTCATAATATCATTAATACTCTTCACTTTGCCTTCACTACAAAAGATTTAGGCTCTTTTTATTACTTTCTTAGAATTGAAGCCACTTTCACGCCCATCAATATTCTTCTCACACAATCTAAAATCACTCATGATCTTCTTCACTGCACACACCTTGACTCCTCTAAACCTATCTCCACACCCATTACCCCCTCCCTTCCACTTTTCAAAAACTATGGCCTTCCTCTTTCCAATCTCACTGAATATTGTAGTACTGTTGGAGTCAATGTTTTAAAAATTGAACGAACATTGAACCGATCAAAGGAAAGACTTAAGGTTTAAAGATTCAACTAGTATTAAACTGTTATAAAATTGGTATATAATAAATAAGAAGTAAAAATTATAAAACTAATTTAAAATAAAATATTTTACTGAAATAAAAAATATATCATTGTTTGTACTAATAATAAATCAAATCTAATAATTTAAACTCAATTTGAGTTTAAACACATTCTTAAGTTATCCTAAAAAAGTACTTATCTACTAGATTATTAATTAATTACAATTTTAGTGTCTTTCTTCTAATCTTCTTCTAGATCAATGCAAAAAGTTGGATATCTCATTATAAAACTAACATTGTACAACAGCTTAAGTTGATCCTCCTACCATTAAAGAGAATAAAGAAATAGTTAACCTTGTAGATATTATACAATGTGGTGAGCTCAGATGGAATTGAAGAAGTTTCTTATCGCTTCAAAAGATTTCCAGCACTTAAGAACCAAAAGGTCAAGTGCTACATTTTCATATTTACAAGTAAAACGTGTTTTGGAATTTTAATTTATATGAGAGTTCTATTATATTATTATGCTAACTTATCCATAATGTCATTATTCAGACATGGATATGCAACTTCATGTTTTACCATATCAATGCACTCATAGGAAATAGAGGCATATAACTTTTTTATTTAGGGAACTACATGTAGTTTAATAGTATACTTTTATCTTTACCATTTACATTTGATGTTTATCACTTCATATTGAAAAAAAAGACATTTCTGACTGCCTACTTTAAGTTCTAAAGTTGCGATGATTTCCTCAATTTAGTTCCTCCAACTCAGATCTTTTTGCCTTCCCATCTGTTGTCTCAAATAGGAAGGACCTGTCATGAGGTAACTTGGAACTTCCTGAATGAGGCAACTAAAAATTAGAAAATGTGTGTCAATGGACTCCCTCTAGGTTTCTGGTTTCTGTATAGCCTAGTACCTAAGAAAAAACTCATGAGAGCAATCGCCATACCCACAACTGGTACGCCAAATCCCCAACCCCAACCAACATTTCTTTGAATCCAGACAGGCACAGAAATAGCAACAATAGAACCAATTAGAGAAAGAATCCTTCATTTTCTTCTCAAATCTCATCAGAATCATCAAATTGATCTGCACCAAAGGAAGAGACAAAAGGCTTAATCCCTTCAGTCCTTAAGGCTATAAGATATAATCCTGTAAAGAAAATTGCAGTTTGCAATCCTGTTGGATGGCAAACATTATTGTCACAAAATCATGAAAGCTGGTCAGGAACAAGATAGACCTCCACATCTTGTCCTTTTCGCCACCATCACCGTAAACATAAAAACTATAAACCCGCAAGAATGGATCCACCAATAAAAAGTTGAATTTTAATACGTCTTTTTGCTGTCAATAGACACAAGAAATCTTATACCTGATTGACTTTATGTTGGTAATATTTAATTGCTCTAGCTAACCTTATATATGCACTTATTGTTGCACTTTCTTCATCAGATTGTTACAATAAAATTACCTACTTATGATAATGCTATAAGTACTTTTTACTTGGAACCAATTAACCAGAATCACAAAGTTCTGCTTAATGAAAATGAAATGCAGAAAGTGAATGATAGATTTAACCGGTTTGCATATCAAAGGAGAATGATTCTACTTGCAAAATTGATGACCTTTTAAGCTAAAAGGACTAGACAATAAACAACCTCCGCAGTTCTGTTCATAATGGAACTGCTTAATTCTCTGAAAATGAAATATCTCAATAAAATGTTAGATTGCTTTATAGATAAGAAAGAGATTCTCTGGATCTCATGAATGAAGCATTCACTTTCAAACCAACAGTTTAGTTAGTGTACATTCCTATTCTACCAAAGCATTTTCTTTATCAAACACCACTCTATAATTTCTCTTTCATTCTTGAAATAACCTACAAATGTACCACTAGAATCTCATCCCCTCTCTCTACTGTTTCAAATTAAAAACAAACTAGCAATATGTCTTCAACACTCGATGCAAACTAATTGAAGATGATATTAGATAAACAAAGAAACAGTAAAAGAGTGAAACTAAAATCTGGCTGAAACTAAAGAACAAAGTTTAGACAACAGAGGAGCACTAAAAGAACAAAAGGTTCAAGAAAAGAAGATAACAAGCATAAACTTTAAGTAAAACAAGAAACTACTCAACTCGCGTTTACCTTAACCAGAGAAAACAACACAACATAAACCTTTACAAAAGCCAGTGAGACATGCATCAACAAATACCTAGAACCATATAAGCAAAGGAAAAGAGAGAAAAAGACGAAAACAACACCTTTTGTATCATATCTTCTTTTCCAGTTGTTATTACATTTGCTATACATATCTTTTATATCATATCATTTTAGTTTAGATAGTATCTGATCATTTTTGTTTATATAGAATAAATTATAGATTAATTCACCTTATTTACATTTGTGTATAGATACATGTACATTATAAATGAATAATTCATTCAGAAATCAATACACTATATTTCACTTTCAATTTCAGCTTTTTATTTCATTTTCTTCAATATGCAAATTATTCACGGATTTATATAAAATTTTGATTTAACTGAAATTTTTGATTTAAGTGTGATTTTAATTAAAAGATGCTTCTTATATTCCTCATCAGTAGACCACGAATTGAATAGATAATAAGGTGTGGCAAGCATGTGATTCATTGACGTGACAAGACATGATAAACAGATGTTCGCATGACTTTAATAGACTTGGTTAAAAAATTTACAAAAAATACAAAATAAATATAACTTTATTATCTTGATAAAATTAAAAGAGTACGTAATTTTATTAAAATAAAAAATAAATAGATAAGGAAAAAAGTTGAAAAACAAATAAAAAAGAATGCAGTGGCACAATAATAAGGAGGTATGGAGAAAAAGTTAGCCTGTTCTTCTCCATTTCGGAACCTGTTCTCTATCCCAGACCAGCCTCCTCTCAAATTCGATTCTTTCTCTAATCGTCTGAATTGCAAGCTCTTTACTTGCTCAGACAACAAAAAGCTTCTTAATTGAGTCTATGTGAAACCAATCGTCTGTCAATTCTTTTTTTTTTTTCAACTTTCCTGTCTCGCATCTCATCTGCTTATTTATTTATTTTTCAGTTAAAATAAAATTGTTAATTTGTATAATTTTTGTCACATAAAAATTTATTTGTCTAATATAATTAATGATAAATTAACAAATTTAATATTTTATTAATTATAACTAGTTTTAATTAGATTTTTTATATAAAAGAAAAGCGAGGTCTTGTTATATATACGAATTAATTGCGTAATTGTGATTATATAATGTTCTTAAAAAAGATGACAGGTATATATAATTAAATATTCATTTATATTCCAAAGCAGCTCAATTTGCAACTAAAAAAATTAAAACGAAACGACCACTTTTTTATGATATGGAGATTAAAAAAATCAGCATCTCTTCAACAGCAGAGCAGAATATTCTAATCGACACTTGACCACCGAAACAATTAAATACATCTCTTTGGGTTGGAAGCCACCAAATAAGTTGGTATAGTAACCGATAAAGAAGACATTAGTTTTCTACTGTAACGTAATAATAAAAGTAGAGCGTCGTCGATTAGTGGAGTCAGAGCAGTTGTTTAGAATTGGAAAAAATGGCTGTATGATATGCTCCAACCATCGAATCTAAATGAGTCGATGTAGTTTAACAATGTTTAAACACATCGAAAAGGAAGTTGAGCTAAATGATTAGTGAACACGTAGATTTAATAATTTGATAAGAATTTCAATTATAAAACACGTTAAATACAACACAAACCTTAATTATTGGTACAAGATTAACCATCAATTTGTATAAATGAAAAAAATAAAAATTTATCTATTTTTGCTTTTTATTTCTACCATGAACATGCAATTTTCGACCAATTTTTATAAAAATTGTATAATTTTAAGTCACTAAACGACTTTTTGTGCCTTTTTAATACTTAACAGGTCAAGTTATTTCAATAGGCAATAGAAAACTTATTAGTATTTATTCATTTTCAATAAATAATCAATTAATACTAAACTTTATCTCATTTAATTAGATTCTGTTGGGTTTTTTAGTTGAAATTCATTCAGTTAATAAATCCTATTATTTAGGACATATAGGTAGAGTTTGACCATTTCCTTAGCTACTTACCATGTTATTAGGATCTGTAAAACGTGGGTTGTTGGTTTTTCATTTTTATCTCTTTGTAAGGCTATATAAGCCAACTGCTTATTTTGAATTCAGTACGATATCTTTCTGTATTGCTTTGTGCTTAGAATTCTTAACAATTTGGTATCAGAGCACCATCACAGGCCTGATTGTGAGAGAAAAGAAACCGCAGTTTCTTAAGAAGAAAAGAGTGAGAAGAGAGAGAATTGAAGTATGGCAGCTGAAAATAATTTCGTTCAACCTGCAATTCCAAAGTTTGACGGCCATTATGATCATTGGTCCATGCTTATGGAAAATTTTCTTCGCTCAAAGGAGTATTGGAGTTTAGTGGAGACTGGAATCCCTGCTGCAGCAGAAGGGGTGGAGCTCACTGAAACACAACAAAAATCAATTGCAGATCAGAAGCTGAAAGACTTGAAGGTAAAAAATTATCTGTTCCAAGCCATTGATCGAACCATTATGGAGACGATCCTCAACAAAGACACCGCCAAGCACATCTGGGACTCTATGAAGCAGAAATACCAAGGTTCCACAAGAGTCAAAAGAGCACAGCTCCAAGCTCTTCGAAAGGAGTTTGAGGTTCTACAGATGAAAGAGGGTGAGAGTGTTGACGCATACTTTGCTCGAACACTCACCATAGCAAACAAGATGAAGATTCATGGTGAAAACATGAAACAAGTGGTGATCATTGAAAAGATCTTGAGATCAATGATCTCAAGGTTCGACTATGTTGTGTGTTCGATTGAAGAGTCTAATAACATAGACAATTTAACCATTGATGAATTACAGAGTAGCCTATTGGTACATGAGCAGAGGATGAACGGACATGGAGGAGATGAGCAGGCATTAAATGTGACCTACAATGATAGATTTGGTGGAAGAGGAGGTAGTCGAGCTCGTGGAGCTTTTCGAGGAAGAGGCAGAGGAAGAGGCAGACAAGCATTCAACAAAGCTATAGTTGAGTGTTATAAGTGTCACCAATTAGGACATTTTCAATACGAGTGTCCTAAATGGGAGAAGGAAGCGAATTACGCTGAGCTTGAGGAGAAAGAAGAAATGTTACTGATGTCATATGTGGAGCTTAATCAATCAAGGAGAGAAGATGTCTGGTTCCTTGATTCGGGGTGTAGCAATCATATGTGTGCAAATAAGGAGTGGTTCTCAAATCTTGATGAGGAATTTCGGCAATCTGTGAAACTCGGGAATAATTCCAAGATGGCTGTGTTGGGAAAGGGTAATATTAGTTTACAAATTGCTGGAGTTACTCAGGTAATCACTAATGTTTTCTATATACCTGAGTTGAAAAATAACTTATTAAGTATTGGCCAATTGCAAGAAAGAGGTGCAGCTATTTTGATACAACATGGAGTATGTAGGGTCTATCATCCCAAGAAAGGGCTTATTATGCAAACAGAAATGTCTACAAACAGGATGTTCATATTGCATGCAAAAATTCTGCCGAAAGCTCCAAATTGCTTCCAAACAATTCTTGAAGACAATACTCACCTTTGGCACTGTAGATATGGGCATCTAAGTTTCAAGGGTTTGAGAACATTGCAATATAAGCAAATGGTGAGAGGGTTACCACAGTTGAAAGCACCATCCAAAATCTGCACTGATTGCATGGTAGGAAAGCAACACAGGGATGCAATTCCAAAGAAGAATTTATGGAGAGCATCACGGAGACTACAGTTGGTACATGCTGACATCTGTGGACCCATCAAACCAGTTTCAAATAGTAAGAAGAGGTATTTCATAAGCTTTATTGATGATTACAGTCGTAAGATATGGATATATTTTCTTGCTGAAAAATCTGAAGCTTTTGCTATCTTCAAGAATTACAAAAACCTTGTTGAGAAAGAGACGGGAGTTTCTATTTGTTGTTTGCGCACAGATAGGGGTGGAGAGTTCATCTCTCATGAGTTCAATGTCTTTTGCAAAGTCAATGGTATTAGCAGGCAGCTCACTGCAGCCTACACTCCCCAACAAAATGGAGTAGCTGAGCGCAAAAATAGAACAATCATGAACATGGTTAGAAGTATGTTATCAGAGAAGCAAGTTCCAAAGAATTTCTGGCCAGAAGCAGTAAACTGGACAACGCATGTGCTTAATAGAAGTCCTACATTGGCTGTGAAAGATATGACTCCTGAAGAGGCTTGGAGTGGTATCAAACCCAATGTTGATTATTTTCGGGTTTTTGGATGCATTGGGCATGTTCATGTGTCAGATAGTAAAAGAAAGAAACTGGATGACAAGAGTTTTCAGTGTGTGCTGCTAGGGATAAGTGAAGAGTCTAAAGCATATAGACTTTATGATCCAGCATCCAAGAAGATAGTTGTAAGCAGAGATGTAATTTTTGAAGAAAATGAGTGCTGGGATTGGGGAAGAAGTAACGAAGAAGCAAGACTTGATATCCTCGAGTGGGGAGATAGTACTGAAGATGAAAATCAACATGATCAAGGTGAAGAAGAAGCTGAAGAGACTGTGGCAGCAGACGAAGAAAGAGGAGAAGTTAGCTTATCTTCAAGTGAGTCAATTGGAGAGAATTCTCCTACATCTGAAGAAAGCTCACCAGAAGGGAGGAACAGAAGAGTACCGTTCTGGATGGAAGATTATGTAAGTGGGGGAGAATTTTCAGAAGAAGCTGAGCACAACAATTTGGTTCTGTTTACCTCAACTTCAGATCCGACTACCTTTAAAGAAGCAATTCAGAGTTCCAAGTGGAGAGCTGCAATGGACTTGGAGATAGAAGCGATAGAAAGAAATGGGACTTGGGAGCTAACAGATTTACCTGAAGGAATGAAGAAAATTGGAGTTAAATGGGTTTTTAGAACTAAGCTCAATGAAAATGGCGAGGTTGACAAGTTTAAGGCTCGGTTGGTGGCGAAAGGATATGCACAGCAGCATGGCACAGATTATACTGAAGTGTTTGCACCTGTGGCTAGGTGGGATACAATTCGAATGGTGCTTGCTTTAGCAGCTCGAAATAGTTGGAGTGTGTATCAGCTTGATGTCAAAAGCGCTTTCTTGCATGGAGAGCTAAATGAAGCAGTGTTCGTTGAGCAACCACAAGGTTATGAAAGAAAAGGCGAAGAGTATAAGGTGTACAAATTGAAGAAGGCATTGTATGGCCTTAAACAAGCCCCTCGTGCATGGTACAGCAGGATTGAAGCATACTTTGTCAAAGAAGGATTTGAGAGGTGCCACTGTGAACACACCTTATTCATAAAAACGGGAGATAAAGGTAAAATTTTGATTGTTAGCTTATATGTTGATGATCTAATTTTTACTGGTAATGATGAGAGTATGTTTAGTAAGTTCAAAAATTCTATGAAACTTGAATTTGATATGACTGATTTGGGAAAGATGAAATATTTTCTCGGTGTGGAGGTTTTACAAAATCCTGAAGGCATTTATATTAGTCAAAGAAAATATGCCAAAAATGTTTTGGAGAGGTTTAGGATGGATAAGAGTAATAGTGTGAAGAATCCCATTGTTCCTGGCGTTAGACTAATGAAGGATGAAGAAGGATCCAAGGTGAATGCTACCATGTACAAACAATTGGTTGGAAGTCTTATCTATCTAACTGTAACAAGGCCAGACTTGATGTATGTAGTGTCTCTCATTAGCAGATTCATGGCAAGTCCAACTGAGTTGCATTTGCAAGCTGCAAAAAGGGTGTTACGATACTTGAAAGGTACTGTAAATTTGGGAGTCTTTTATCGAAAAGAGGGTAATGGAGAGTTGATGGCATACACAGACAGTGATTATGCAGGAGATGTAGATGACAGAAAAAGCACTTCTGGTTATGTGTTTCTACTCAGTGAAGGAGCTGTGTCCTGGTCTTCAAAAAAACAGCCTGTAGTTGTTTTGTCTACGACTGAAGCAGAGTTTGTGGCAGCTGCCTCCTGTGCTTGTCAAGTGGTGTGGATGAGGAGAATATTGGAAAAGCTTGGTCATCCTCAAGGCAAGTGTACCACCGTGCTATGTGACAACAGTTCTACAATTAAGCTATCCAAGAATCCGGTCATGCATGGACGCAGCAAACACATTGATGTAAGATTTCATTTCTTGCGTGATTTGACCAGAGATGAAGTTGTCGAGCTGAAGCATTGTGTTACACAAGACCAAGTTGCAGACATTATGACAAAACCACTCAAGCTAGATGTGTTCTTGAAGCTGCGTAAGTTAATGGGTGTGTGTGCAGTACCACGACTAAACTGAAAGCATTACTGCAAATCAGTTTAAGGGAGGAATTGTTGGGTTTTTTAGTTGAAATTCATTCAGTTAATAAATCCTATTATTTAGGACATATAGGTAGAGTTTGACCATTTCCTTAGCTACTTACCATGTTATTAGGATCTGTAAAACGTGGGTTGTTGGTTTTTCATTTTTATCTCTTTGTAAGGCTATATAAGCCAACTGCTTATTTTGAATTCAGTACGATATCTTTCTGTATTGCTTTGTGCTTAGAATTCTTAACAAAGCAAAGGTATGTTTATTCTATTGTATTAGCACGATTTCATTGGTTTCTAAATCGGAGAAAATATAGTTTTCTGACTTTTCTTTTTGCTTTTGTTTCGGTCTTAGGGAAAGTTATGAAGAACGCAATAATGATACGATGTTTGGAGAGCCAACTACGGAAGCCGTTGGATTGGACCCCAAAGTCAATTATTGAGAAAATTCATACTTGCAAAAGACTTGCGAGAGAGATCGACGTATTTGCTAAATATATGATTTATTAAACACGTCGTTGCGTTTTAAAAGTTAATTTATACAAGCAATGGATATCCGTCTACAAATATTTTCTCTTATTATTATTGCAAACGATTTTTCTTTTATTTTGTATTGTTTGAAGGAGAGAAACTTTTTAATTTCCAGGAAATATGGCCCACATCAAGCAATTTTTTAATATTAATTTAATGGATAAATTAAATTGAAAAATTAAAATAAATTTATAATGTAATAGACTCAACTAAATTAGGGGACTAACCCGAGTCTCGGCTTGAGAGCCCAAAAGGCTTACTTCTGGAAAACACTTTGAAACAAAAGTATCCATCAAGGGCTGAAACACATTCAAGTTTCCGCCGCTTTATCCGATTCAACCCCGTAAAAAGATAAAGACATGTAGATGTACTATGTAACAAATTTAGCTCTTCAACGGAGGTGAATAACTTGTATATGTACTAGGCTTAGATTGGTGATCATAATTCACAGTATATATTCTCTTGGATGATGCTAATTACTTCTACAACAATAATTTTATAAAATTAAATTAAATACAAATAGGTGGAAAGGACTTAGTTGTAATTATGAAAATTTAAATATTAATTACGCAATCTGTTTAGTTTAGTTGAATTAAATAATAAAGGAAGTAATATTTGTATCGAAGACAAAGACAGCGACAAGATAACAAAAGAGATGGTCCTAACTTCGACACTGATATTTCTTCAGGAACATTACATTTGAAAGAGAAAAATAACTAATATTTCAAAAAGAAAAACAGTACATTTCAAACGTAGAAAAATTATTCAATATTCAAGATCCATCTTAGTTGTCCCTTCTCAAGAGTTATTTCCACCCTTCTCTTCCTCAGAAGAGTCACTTGCGACGTATCTATAACAAAACAATCCAAAAATAATTCAACGCATTGAATAATAGAATAAATAAATAATTCAGATTTAATTTCAATCTTTACCTCAAATGAAATTCGCTAATGTGCTGTTGTACATTGTTCTGGTTTGTACAGCCCATCCCGCATATCTGACAAAATACCTTAAACTTCTCGCCTTTGTGAACTGTTATACAATGATCTTTGAGTCCATTTTTGCCGAACGTCCTATCTCTCTGGCAAACCGTGCACCGAAATTGTTGAACACCTTCAGCCTCCATTGATAGATATCTCAACTTTGTTAATCAAGCAAGATAAGAAAATTTAAACTGTCACCAGCAATTCCGTCTAGTACTACTATATATACAAAATTTTCACACTTTCAATAATGTATACCTAATCCATCACACTTTTTTAGTTGAAATTTGTTTTAATATATATATATATACAAAAACTTCATACTTTTAGTATCCTTCACCTACTTGGTCATGCTTTTTTAGTTGGTTCAAACACACTCTTAAAATTTATGGCATTGAATTAAAGATATTCACATAAAATGAAGTTCAAGTCATTAAGAAAATATTATCTTGATAGGATAGCACTCTAATAAATGTTTAGCTCATCAGAAACACTTTTGAAAAAACTAACGGCAGTTCCTTCATAATTACATCATTACAGTTGCATGTTATTAAAAAAATGACAAGCTATGAAGCAAAGCAAAACAAATAAGAACTATGCACTGACCGGTCACTTCGCAGAAGAAACTCAGTTTTTCTGGATTTGTTGTAGGAAAATTTAGGGGAAATCTCTAAATTAATAGCATCCACTTGGAAGTCACGGTTAAGCACCATGGGACCCCTGGGAATGCTCGCCTGATATCACAAAGAGACAAAACGAACGCACAGAAGATCAGTTTATATACTCACTGACTTAACAAAGATAACTTCCAATAATTCACTTGCTGATCAAACTGAAATACCATGAGGTTATCAAAAATGAGGCAAACAAACTCTTTACGAGAGAGAGAGGAACAAATCATTAGAATGTGTTATGATTTGTTCTCCTAGGTCTACTAGTGAACAAGATGTAACTTCTTTTTCTAGACATCATTGTTTATTAACAGGGTAGATATCTTATCTGAACTGGAACATTATCAATGCAGTTACAATTTAGTCAAATTATCCCAACAAATAGCATTTTGGTAAAAACTGACAGTGATTTTTAGACAATTCGGTTTAAAGAAAGAAAAGCAGCCAAGATTATCCTTTTTTCTTGCTTTTAATTTGGGCTTAACAGAACATATAAGTAGGAGGGAATCTAAACAAGAAATCAAACTCCTAGACTAAATTTTTGGGAGAGACACTTGCAATGATAAATTCACCATCAAAACAAATTCTTGCACTAACAATGACAGAGACATTGACAAAGTGATACATATTCCAAGAAAATGGCGGATTGCAAATCATTGACTTAATGGAGAAATTGCTAATTGAAGCAGTTTAGGCAAGTTAATTTAACTCCAGATACAAATAAGCTACCTAATACATCCATACGAGTCAACTCCTATGAAAAAAATGGTTCCTAATAAACGCGTAACACCAAATGAAAAGAAAAGGATTCAGTTGATACATTTATTGTACATAGTGATAAAATTGTGCAGACATATTCTATCAGAGAAAAAATGGAAATGACAGAAATGTAAACCTGCTATTACCTTGACCAGGGGTACTCAACAAACTATTCGTCAATATGGTATCATATCCCACAACCTTGTTTATGAGAAGTTGCTGCCATCTGGGAATTAGAAATTGTTCATCAAATCATAACACATTCAAGTATATGTCAAGTGATAACTATGGCAATAAATAATAATTACATAATCCTTAAAAAAATATTGTTGCCAAACTTCAACCACTACGTATGACTCACGAAGCTTTCGGAGAGTGCATTTACTAAAAAATATTCAATTCTTCAGTAAGAAAATCCATGATGAATTTCAGGATTAACTTTCACATATGCAAATAAGCAAGTATAAACATTCCAAATAAGTTCCATTTTATTGCTTAACCACTATGACCAAGATGTACCATCCTATCAATGCTATATACTCAGTTCAAATTTTAAACTACAAGTAATATAGATAGAGGAAAAGAAAACAGTCTATCTGCTTCGGTAACTACCCCACTTTATCATTTGGGCTTGCCACGGTGTAGTGATTGAAGGGTTGTAAGAGAAGAGGCAGTAACTTCATTCTAAATGATAAGTCAACTTCAAAGTCATATGTAGAATCTTATAAATAAAAACAATATGGATTTGTATACCTGTTCCCGAAGCAAGGATGCCAAGCTGATATACTAAAGTTAACAGTATGTATACCATGTCGAGCCTTGGCTTCTAGAGGAAGTAAGAAATAACCCTGTAGGGTACTCATAAAGTTAAACGCATCAACAATCAAATGATATACAGCAAAAACTCTAAAAATTTCTGTGGTAACTTTAAAATCAAGCTTCATGCGGCAGCTTAAAGAAGTTCAACTGACAAACGAAAGGTTCGATTTGCACCTTCTCCATTGTGTACAAATAAGTTGGTTCAAATGTTTTGTTGCTCTTCTCAAACAACTGCCCTGGAACAGGCAGTAAATTTTCTCACCAATTATCAGTATACAAGATACAAATAAACAATGTCATTTCTATGGTACACCAGCATAAGAAGGTAGAACAAAACAGTTCCTGATTTATGCCACATACCACATGTACCTAAACAAAGAAAATCTGGTACTCATTATGACTGCATTTATTATGTCAATGATTTCCATGAACCTAGAGCACTCATTAATTTCATGTGTACAATTAAGATTTCTAAGCTCTTACAAGTTCAACTCATTCTAAAATTTGTACAGATGATAAACAAGCAACAAAGGCTAGTTAGCTATTACCTCCATACGAGTCAAGTCTGTCCAAAAAAAAGTATTCTCCACAACATAGGAAGATCAAGATTTAATTGTATGCCTCTAATATTCTGAACATGAAAATTTATGTTAAAGAACTATAATCTGTGATACTCGAAATCAAATTAGCATCAAACAAGGAGCAGCCAGAAGAAAATTTGAATTGTCCAAAATACATACTGAAGACTCGATAAAGATTCATCCAATAAATATCCTTTAAGATGACAACTACTTGACCATGAGAGTTATATACGGAGTTGAAAAGCAATTTGTTTAGAAATTTACATTTTCATCATCACAGTTACCTAAACCAAATTATTGAGAATTGTCCTGTTATCAGAAAATGTGAAAGACAAAGAGGAACAAGGTGAAAAATCTAAATTTTTTAATAGCAATCGAAAGAACATTTAACTTCATATTTAGGCAAGACCACTATTGTGCTCCACATCAATCAGAATGAGATTGGGAGCAATACCTTAAAGCTAGAATTCATGCAATTTCAACATAATAAATTCCTGTCCCTTATCATACATGAAGTTTCATATTATCCTCCCTGCTTTGAACGAAGTGACAAAAATTTTTCCTCAATTTTAAAATCATATTCAAATATTTACCCGCAAACATGTTAAGAAGAGGCCCGATACCACCCAACTAAAATATTAACTGCTGTGGTTGACCATTGATAATAATAATCTCCCAAGCCATGTCTATGAAACTGGTCCTTCCATGTTAAACATCAAACTCAATCCATAAAATGAGTCCTCAGAGGGTAAAACTACGCAACCACCACAGGTTCAGTTTTGAAGGCCTCAATTTCATATTCACAGGTGAAAGCACCGAAAGAATATTAACTCCAGTTCTCGAATGGAAAGAATTATAAGTACCAAATAGCAAGTTATTGTAACCACCATACTGGAAACGTGTAAAACCAGTGAAGTTTTTTCTTAATTCACTTACCAGTAACTTCAGAAGATTTTGTAGTATTTGCATGGCATGTCTCCAAGCACACGATACCCACCTGCGCCACTTTTTAACAAAATGATCCAGGGCTGTTTTGGAGGCTTCTTCCGCTGCTAACAAGAGACCACTGTGCACTTCCACCTTATCAGTTTTAATCAAAACTTCATCAATTATTGGCTTAGAGATATCACTGGCAGTAGAGCTTTCATGTTGAATTTCAAGATCATTATCAGCCTTCCAATACTTCAAAGTTAACTTATCCTTTCTAGCACTTGGGTCTATCCAGTTCAACCAAATCTTAGCAGCCAAAAAACTCAACCCACCTTCATCCATATTTGGCAATTCAATTTTAGAAGTCAGCATGTCCAGCATCAGGAACATCTACTGCATTTTGTTCTGAATCATCCCATGACCATAGGCCCTCACTGGTAATCCAAACCAAGAAAGAGTGTCAGCTCCCGTTATTTTGCAATATGCTTGAAACAAAAGTTAAGAATGTTCTTATTATCAAAAATAAACTAAATCAATTATTTGCAAGCTAACTTTAAACAAACATTTGCAAATAATTTTGACACACACACAAACATATAAACACTTATGCATACTTTCTTTCCAAACTAATATCTGCCTCCTGGATATGGTCAAAAAGAAGCTCACCAAGGCTGTGACTAAGGTACTCACATTGAATTACCTACTCACAGATTTTGCTTCAACACTGAAGATCGATTAAGCCAATAGCCAATAGCCAATACACTCAAGGTGCAAGCTAACTATCCTTGGGTATTTTAAGATTTTAATCATTTTTCGAAAGAGTGAACTTCTAATCAGCTTTCAGATTCTACATTAACAAATTTCGCTAGATGCATTGATCTTAAAAGCTGCATGGACTCAAGCTCCTTAAATTGGTCCCAGATGCAATACTGCAATATCAAATTCAAAACAGTTTTGTTTAATGAATTAAAGACATGTCCATCATTGAACAAAAAGTTAAAAAAAGTAAAAGTTGTGTGCAAGTAACAATTTCCAACTAACTACTTAGGCCAAACAATCTTACGAGTTCCCAACGTTTACAAGTCTTTAAGACATTTTACCTGTAATGTTAGTTTGTGGTTTTTATCATGCTCACACAATTTGGACGCAAGAATTGTGTAGTACTTGTTAAACACCTACTCATGCAAGCAGCACTCCCCAAGAACTCGAATAATCTCGCTCTCCTACAAGGTTGTTATTCGAGCCGAACAAAAAAGATGTGGAATAGGGTAAACTGAACGGATTCAAGAGATGCATACCTGCTTTCCGGGTAAATCCAACCTCAGAAG
>JANIIA010000010.1:37143291-37155725 GCA_027478495.1 Erythroxylum alaternifolium | reverse complement strand
AAAATCTCTCCAATTGTACCTATTAAGCAATAAAGTTGAAATGTGAGAATTAACCAAATAAAGTGCATAATTCACATAAAGATAAGTCAAATTAGTTCCAATTCATCCCAAATCGTATATAAATAATTTGACTTATCAGTGACATAATTGGTTGCGCCTGAATCTGGAACCCGCGTACTGCCTTGAGTTTGATGTTGAACCATTTGAGAGACATATCCACCCTGAGTTGAGCCAAGCAAAGGGGAATTAGAATAAGTGGTTTGGTTGGTTGGAGTGTGTTGGGTCACAGTGTAGATGTTTGGGGCAGGAAGAATGCCTGCAACGGATTGAGATGGGTTTGTGTAGTATAGGGATTAAGATGTAGTAGGAGAGACAAACTGCTGTAGTGAGGTCAAAGTAATGTTGGGAGATTCTGGAGGGTGAGGTGTAGTAAGTAGGATAGTCAGGGTCCATAGATTGGGAATGATAAGCTAGTTGATGAGCTATATAGTTAGCAGAGTAGTGAGGTCAGGGTGATGGAGTAAAGGATTGAGAGGTGTGAGTTAGACCTTGAAATGAAGGATCAAACCTATAAAAGCATTTGGTGACAACATGGTTGGGACGATCACATAGCTGGCATTGAACTCTGGGACCTCCATTAAAACGACATCTGCCCCTTCCTCGGTTCCCTTGTGGTCTATATGAAGACTATTGACCATTGAGGTTTGGATTTAGGGGTGAGTCATAGAATGAAGCAGAGTAGTTGGGAGGAGTCATAAGTTTGTGGTGAAAAGTAAGTGAGTGTTTGTAGGTATAGGAGGATGTTAGACTTGGGATGAGTTTTGGATGATGGCAGTGTTTGTAGTGAAGGAGGAAGCAGACAGAGTATATAGTTGTCTTGCCTCCATATCCAAGAGAATGGTAGAAATTGCCTCAACGTCGAGCATGGTTGGAGTGGTAGAAATAACAGTAATAATGGGGTCATAGTCACTTGTTAATCTAGTCAAAATAGTGGATTTGTGAATGGATTTAGGTACTGGTTCCCTATATCTAGCTAATTGGTCACACAGCATCTTGATATCAGACAGATAATCCCTCATTGATTTGTTGAGCTTACGTTAAGACTTAAGTTGATAGTGGAGATGCATGATTTTTTGAGTGGAGTGAGCTGCATAAAGCTTATGAAGACTGGACTAGATTTCTGAGGAAGACTTACAGCCAACTAATATGGGAAGAATCTTCAAGCTGATGACATTCAGTAACCACAATGCTAGTGCAGCATTTTGCTGCAGGTAAGTCAGATAAGTTGGATTTGGAATGAGTTCACCATCTGACTCAATCTTTGCTGGTGGGATGGAGATGGTTCCCTCTATGTAGGATTGAAGATTACGGTTGAGAGTAAGAAAAAGAACTTGCTGTTTCCACAGAAGAAAGTTGGAATCGACAAGTTGCAGAGTGATTTTCTTGAGCAGACAAGGAGAAGGAGAAGAGGTAGAAGAGAGATTTGGAGGTGTCGTATTTGTTGAATCACCTTGGGTATCCAAAGGAGAGGGTGCCATGAGTAAAAATGATTGATTGACTTGAAGGAGAAGACTAAAGATAAATAAAGAGAAGACAGATGAAGGAAGGGAAGGTGTTTGAGGAAAAGCACTGTAGACAGTAGCTGAGAAAGGAAGCAAGAACTAGAGAAGGTAGAAGAAGATATTTGTGTTTTTGGGCTCTGATACCATATGAGAAAATATACTTGAAAGATAAATTTGAACAATGCAAAGAAAAAGCAAAATCAAGCCCCCTTTCTCATTACTGAAGTTGAGATTATATACAACTGGATAGAATAATCCAAAAACTTAGAAAGAAACAACAAACAACTATAATAGATGTTCCTATCTAGTTGGTCAAGTACAGAAAGGACCAGCTTTACACAGTTTGCACAACCACAACTATTGACAGACTTGCACAAATGCAACTTTTGACAGACGAAGCACAGTCACCACCTTTAAAGCATAACAACAATCGTTTGGACTGAAGAAGCACCCTTTGCACAGAACAGACGAGCAAGGAGACAACTCACACCAGCTTAACTAATTCTTCAATTAACTAGCTAAAACAACATTATTGGTTAATCCTTCAATAGATATACATCTACATGATGGGCAGTGGGAAACAAAGAAGTCAGTTTATATGAATGTAGAGGGCACGGTGTACATAACATGGATTGGTTGCTATCCGACCCTGAGAAAGATGAGGAAAGAAAAAGCCAATTGCGTGCAGAAACGGAGAATGATAAAGACAGCTAGAGTCGGTTTTTCCATTCCTTCGAAGGAAACGAGAACTCATGTCGGCCTTGGAGTTGGAGGTTCGTGGAGTCCTTCAAAATCCTTCAAATGATGCAGAAATAATTACCAATAATTTGATATCATTATTTTAATAAATTATGATAAAAACGTTTGTAAAAGAAAAAAAATGCTTAAATTGATCCAACTTTAATCTAAAACGCACTTTACACTTCTAACTTGTAGCACATTTTCTCTCCGACATTGGAAAGGTCAAATGTTCTAAAAAACTTGAGCCCCAGTGAAATGTTACGTTTCTTTAACCCTTCGTTGCCATTGACTTTCCATAGTTTATTTAAAGCCCTATTGAAAACGTCTTTACATAAGGCTCTTTGTTTTTATTTTTATTTTTAATTTTCTGTTATTATTTTCAAATAAGTAAAAGAAAATATTTAAATTTTTTGTTTTGGTTCTGATTTATTATCAACTAAATATATATTATTTAATATATTAATTTCTAATAATAATTTAATTTAATATTATAATTAATTAAATTATTAATAAGAATTATGGATAATTTAATTTTACTTAATAATTTTATTTAATTTTTGTAATTAAATTAAATAATTATTAATAAATATAGTTAAATTTAAAATATCTACAAAATATATAAATTTAAATAAAATATAGTTTAAAAATTAGAATATATTTAAAATAAAATTATAATAAATAAAAATAAAAATAAATTGTTTTAATAAAATAAAATAATTTTATTAATAATTTGTTAATAAATATTATATAAGAGATTAAAATAAATTTATTTAATTAAAAATTTATTTTAAAGTTTTATGTAAAATGTAATTATTATCACCAATAATCTTAATAACTAAATACTTTTTTTAAAAAAACTGAAAATAGAAATCAAAAAATGAAAACTAAAAAGAATAAAAAGAACCACACGGCCAGCCCGTCCACACCGCCAGTTATCGGCTTTGGTGCACTACCGTTATCGCGACAAGAATTACTGAACTATGATATTTCAGCAGGTGATGCTCCAGCAGAACATGCAACAGATGAAATTTGCACTGTTACGTGATCCTTTCTTATATTTGTTAGTACACTATAGCTTAAGCCTTTAAATTTCGCTCTTAGAGAATATCATGATCACTTAATTTTCACAGTAAATACACCTTTACGACTACAATTTTTATATCTTGATTGGATTTTAATAGTAAATGACGTTAACCAACACTTCGTTAATTTGAAAAAAAAAAAGTTCATCCAAGTTTTGACAAGCTAATCAAGTAATTCCAATATAACCATAAGTGGAAAAGAAAAATAAGAAAAAACCAATATAAATATATTATTAAAACATTAATTGGACACCATTTTTTAAATATAATTAGCCATTAAATCTTTGTGCTTCCTATTCACTATTTTACTATGAACTATACAACAAAAGTGAAAAATCGTAGGCAGTAATGGTTTAGCAAACTTCTAGATTTTGTCGCAATCTTTTCTAGCACAATAAAAAATTAGAAAAATTAAACAATCAAAAAAGAAATAACAAATTAACAACAAAATTTGTTAACATAATTTCACACATTTTATCTACATTTGTGGGGTCCTCACTTAGCTTAGTACTTTCACTACCAACAATAGTTTTATACAATGCTTTACTGAGCCGACATCATTCAACCTTTGACAATATCCCTCGTCCTCACAACTCGGGAAAGTAATTCACACCCAATAATGCGACCAACTTATGTTAACTTCAACAGAGAATTTTTCTCAACAATCTTTTAACGAAAGAATAATAAATGAATAACTTAAGTGATTAAAATAACTAGGTATAAAAATGACTACACTTGATATAGAAAAGAAACAACTTCCTAATGTTTTCAGCTCTTTCAATGATAAATAATGAAAAATTCTACGGGATAGATAGTTTCGCAAACTGTCCGATTTTACGTGGTTGTTTCTGACACAAATAAAAGCAAAATCAATCAAAAGCAAAATAACAAATGACACCAAAAATTCGATAACGCAGTTTGGCACTTCTTGCCTACTTTCACTAAAGTACAATAGATTTACCCAAGGCTTTACTGAGCCGACACCACTAAACCCTTAACACTATCTCTCAATCTCACTTCTCGTAAAAGATTTTCACACCCAATAATACGACCGACTCGTGTTAACCTCAACAGAGAATTTTTCTATACCACTCTTAATAAAAGACAATTAATCGAATAATTAACGAACAACTAAAGTAATTAAAATAACTAGAAACAAAAATGAAAATACTTGAGACAAAAGAAAAGAACAACTTCCCGAAAAGCTACGCTCCACTGAAATACATCTGGAAGTCGTCGCAACAACAATCAGTCCAACCGTGAGCCACTCCACAAGGATGAGAGTCTAACATGAGCAATACAGAGCTGTGAATCTCCCATTCAGAAAATACGTGCTGCACTCTTTAATTGTTACCAATCAAGTAAGGAACACACTACCAAAGAACACACATACAAATAGCCCACCTCTTCAATAATAACCCATTAATCCACACAATACCCAAGGCACTCACAATGCTCACTCATAAACACAACCGTGTGTCTCACCACAGCCTTAAACCAATTAATCCCCACATATCCTTTTATAAAACCCACGGTATATATGAAGACATGAACTCACAACCCACGCAAAGCCACTGCACTCTAGATTGTCAAAACTCCCATGGTGTTTTTTTCATAGTACGTGCACAACCTCTAGTCAACTAATTCTGGAAAAATCAATACACTAACCCACGGTGTATTACAACCCAGAACACATGCACTCATTCAGCTGTGTTTTTCATCTCCAATTAACGCTCACTGCACACTAACACACACTGCACTTCATGCCCACACTGTACACACTCACAATATACCGTAAGTCTAATGTTCACAATGCACACTAAAGGAAGTTAGCTATAGGTCACAATCTCTCGTATAAAATCAGAAACTTAATTGACAATCAAAAATACCATAATGCCCTTGACTTCTTCATACACGTAAGTCCATATCCATTTAATTCAAATTGGAATTTTTCTTCACTATTCCTCAACAAATACACATCTATCCAAGATAGAATTCTATTCTATCTAAAATATTATCCAACTAGTGTTTGAATCTAAGATGATAAAAAATATGCCAATTTAAAAATATGCTAAAATAAAATAAACTAACAAATAAGATAGTTGTTCACTAATGATACTATCGTAATCAGTCCAGAAAATATATCAGCTCTTAAGTTCCAGTTTACGTTGGAGAATTAAAGAAAATACTAAGTTGATTCACGTAAATACCAACACAAGATCACACTGCACATAAACGCATCCACCACGACACACCAATGGTTCAATGCACAACCAATATCACGCAGGAGCCACACGCATCATAGCAGCAAGATGGACTAAATATAAGTTGCACATCAATTCAATTCCGCAACACCATAAATAAAGCACGCAGCTAAGATCCATCCACCAACCAAAGTATACGCAACCCATAAAACAATCAACAAACATTGCAGTCCAAGATAGAATTATAATAATATGAGAATTAGCATATCAGTCCTTCCATCCACTTTTTAATTTCCAAAAAGAAAAACCCACAACCTAACTCGCAACCTCACACAACTAACTAGAAACAAGTCAAAAAGAAAGTCACGCACACACGCAATCTGTAGATGCCTCACGATATGCTTTAACCACTCCACACACTCCTATTCAAGATAGATTTCTTTCACACTTGAACCATTTTCTAAAATCCAATTCAAACAAAAATGTATTACTTAGTTACACCTTATCTTAATTTCAATTTTACGACTTTCATTATCTCGAAGATTCAATAATCAAAAATGTCAAAATTATATAATGAGATATATAACAAATATCTTAACACCAAGTAATCAACAAGACGACTAAGTCACACAAAAATTGAATGTGATCATAATTATCCTCAAACACTAACAGGGTATGTGTAGATTTACTAAATCAAAAGAGATATATACTGTTGAAGCTAAAGGAAGAAGGAAATTGATACAAATGAGTGCCTTTTTATAGGCTTACAAATTCTGATGATTTCAACACTTCAACTGTAAGAGAAGGAAAAAATGGAAAAGAGAAAATGATGCAATTTGACAAAACAAAAAATGTTAAAGCAGAAATCGGCGGAGTCGGTACTCTCCGCCTGATAATGTTGAAGTTGGAAATTCGCTATATGAAGGGAGCTGGAGTTGCTGACTTTAACATTCCCCCTCAACACCAGCTCCTACTCTTTTCACCATGCCAAGCTGATGACAAAAGTCTTCAAATTTGTTACCACTCAGACTCTTAGTAAAAAGATCTGCGATCTGATCTTTTATATTAATCGGTCTCAACTCTACTTCTTCTTCGAGAACCTTTTCCCAAATAAAATGATAATGAACTTCCAAATGAGGTTTCTTAGGATTCTGCATGTATCGACTCATTACTCCAACTGTATAAGAAACGTCGGGTCTTGTTAAGACTAGGTAGATCAGACTACCTACTAGCTATCTATACATCATTACATCTTCTAAATCCTTTCCTTCTTGGCCACATATCTTCGCATTTAATTGCATTGGCGTTGAAACAGATTTACAATTCGACATTCTAAATTGTTTTAGCAAATCATTGGAGTACTTCTGCTGGTGAAGTATGATCCCTTCATTAGTGTACTCAACTTCTAGGCCAAGAAAGTGCTTTAGTTGGGCCAATTATTTCATCTGAAAGTGAACCGATAAATTCTCCCTTGTTTGAAGAATTTCTTCTTCCCAATCTCCTGTTAAGATCAGATCATCCACATATACTAACATAATAGCTAGCTTTTCTCCATTAGTCTTAACAAACAAGCTAGAATCCGCATATGATATTGAATAGCCATTATGAGCAAGAAATTCAGCAATTTTACCATACCATACCCTCGATGCTTGTTTTAATCCATATAGTGCCTTTAGAAGTTTACACACATAGTTAGGATGATCTTGACTTTGAAATCCCATTGGTTGATTTATATAAATCAACCGATCCAATTCTCTATGTAGAAAGGCGTTCTTAATGTCCATCTACCATAAGTTCTAACTTTTACTAACTGTAAGAGCTAATAAAACTCAAACAGTTGTAAGTTTTGTTACAGGGCTGAACGTTTCATCATAGTCCATCCCATATTGTTGGGAGAACCCTCGATCTACCAGACGAGCCTTGAACCTTTCAATAGATCCATCCGAGCGGTGCTTTATCTTGTACACCCATCTGTAAGAAATAGGTTTCACATCCTTTGGTTTTGGCACGAGCTCCCAAGTCTGGTTCTGTTCTAATGTAGCAATTTCCTGTTGCATGGCTTCATTCCATTCCATGAATTTAGATGCCTCCTCAAATGTCTCAGGTTCTTTTAAACCTGATTCTTCAACAATGACAGCGTTGGCGTATTTAGAATTTGTCTTTCTGATTCTAGTTGACCTTCTGAGTGTAGATGATTCTGGTCATTCAAATACGCCATTTTGCTAGGGTCTTTGGTCCACAGTCTTTTTGGCATTGTCACCATCACCTTCTACTTCATCTTCTTCTACGCTTAGCTGAACCCAAGCAGATTATAGCTCATCCTTAAAATCATTTGAGTCTAGCATAACTTCCTTGTCTGGGGCCCACCATGCAGATGTCTCATTAAACACAACGTTTCGGGATGTGTAGCATTTCCTAGTTGTAGGATCACAGCCTCTCCATCCTTTTCTTCGATCATCATATCCTACAAAGATGCACCTTACAGCCTTCTTGTCCATTTTGCTATGTAGATGGTCAGGTACAAACACATAACATACACATTTGAAAACTTGAAGATAGCTAACTGTGGGTTTCATATTACACAGTTTTTCAAAAGGTGATAAGAAACCTAACCTTTCTTGAGAAATCCTTTTGATCACAATGGTAGCACCTTCATTGCTTCGGCCCAAAATCTTCTTGGAACATGCTTTCAGTGTAGCATGCTCCGACATGTCTTTGTTAGATGTCTGTTCTTCCTTTCAGCTACGCCATTTTGCTGTGGGGTGTTCGCACATGTAAACTGATGGCGTATTATGTGTTTGCGAAGAATATCAGTGAACTCTTCTGCAATATATTCTTCTCCATTATCAGTGCGTAGACACTGTATTCTCTTACCAACTTCCGCTTCCACTGTCTCTTTGAACTCCTTGAACTTTAAAAGAGTTTCAGATTTATTTTTCATAAAGGAAACCTACACATACCTGGAAAAGTCATCAATGAAGGTTACCATGTACTTCAAGCCACTAATTGAGGCTTGCTTAACAGGTCCAAATACGTTATAGTGAATCAACTCTAATGGTTCTTTAACTTTGAACTTGGACTCCTCATATGGTAACTGATGTGCTTTTCGATATTGACAGCCTGCGCAAATCGTATCCGTCCTTACTTCAATTGAAGGAAGACCCTTCAACATTGAATTCTTCATCATTATTTCTAGCTTTAAATAGCTAACATGGCCTAATCACATGTGCCATGAGTCTGTAGTCTCGTTCCTCCTTATTTTGTTTATGTATGTGATTTTTGTCGTCATTACGTAAACCAATTCCAATCTTCGACCTTCCATCACTGGTTCTTCAAAGATCTAAAGGTCTCGATACACCCACCTCTTGCGGACCAAACAATACATAATGTCCTGAAGATGTTAATTGTGCTACAGAAAGAAGATTTTTCTTCATATCTGGAACATGCTAGACATTCTGAAGTGGTTCCATGGTGCTGTGAAGAGGAGAGACCAAAGCATCTTCGACGTAAGCTATTGGTAGCTTTGAGTTGTTCACAGTTACCACCACACGACTCCCTTTGTATTATGTCGCATTCTTCAACTTCTCTTTGTCACCAGTCATATGATTTGAGCATCCAGAATCAACAATCTAGTCCTGTTCATAATCATTATGGTTAGAAGTTGTTACTGTAAGAGCAAGCTCCTCCTGCATTACCGCAAGTAATGCATCAACATCCCACTCTTCATCATCCTTGGAAGTGGCAGCATTACTGTCTATAGGCCTTTTATTCGACCAACAGACTTTTGCCATGTGTCCCTACTTTCCACAATTGTGGCACTTTCCTCTGAACCACTTATTGTTGCTACAATTCCTTGATTCTCCCCCTGCTCATGTACTCCCTACTCCTTTGTAATTCTTCCATTTGTCATTATTCCTCCTTTAGATCCTTCACCGTCATGCTACTTGAAATTCCACCTGCCTTAAGTGGCGTAGAGTTCTTCCTCCTCTTTCTTTAACGAAACTCCTCCAATTTGCTTGGCCATGGCTTCTTGACTGGTAAGCAAATTCTCAAATTCAACAAGTGATGGCTGGGTTTGCCATCCTTGTACTGCAGCGATAAAGCCTCTATACTCAAGTCGCAAACCATGGTTGATTATTCTTTTCATCCTGGTTTCACCGATAAGGGTTGAGGGGTCTAATTCTGAAATTTTCCAACATAATGACTTGACTTTATGGAAGTATTGAGCAATCGACATGTCACTTTGTGATAGTGACAACAACTCACCTTTAAGTAATTGCAATCTCATATCGTTCTTCTTCGAGAATAGTTGGTCAAACATTTTCCAAGCTTCATTTGGAGTTTTGGCATCCCAAATGTGCTCTAGCATGTCCTCTTTGATTGTTGTTTTTAATGCAAACATTGCTTTGCCCGCCTTTATCTTCCATTTTTGCAATGCATCCTCTATCATAGGTTGCATAATTTCACTTCCATCAACAATTTCCCATAAGTCCTGTCCTTGCAGATAAGACATTATGCAAGTATACCAAGAATTATAATTTTGATGGTTGAGCCTTTTGATGCCGTCAATAACCTGAAGATCTGCCATTTGTTGACTGTGTAGTAGCGGTTAGAATGATGGAGGTAACCTAAGAAGATGGTGTTTTTTTTTTTTTTGAAAATCTCTTATAGTGATTCAAATGTAACAATACAAAGTATTAGTTACTATTTGAGTAAAGAAACAAGAACAATGACTAAATCTGTAATTAGTCCAAAAACTAGTGAATAGTAGAGAATAGTGGTGGCAAACCAAAATTTTCAAAACCCACTGCCCCACACGCTTTTCTTTTCTTCCTTAACCCACCTCCTTTGTCTTTGTCTCCTTTCTTTTGTTTCACTTGTTCTTCAACCTCCTTGCCCCACAAGTTTTTCCTTTCTTCCTTGACCCACCTCCTTTGTCTTTTTCTCCTTTCTTTTGTTTCTTTGTTTCAGCTCTTCAACCAACCTCCTTGCTACTGCGTATAATTTCCAGAGCAAAGAAGCTCTTCTTTTTTTTTTCTCTCCACATAAAAAGAAGCTCAATTGAGAACAACAAATCTAAGGGTGATGGATTTTGATTCGGGCAAGATAAGCAAAGAGGTATGGCTCTCATACTAGATTGTTGAAGCTAAAGGGAGAAGGAAACATTTTCTAAAGGGATGATTTAATTGATACAAACGAGTACCTTTTTATAGGTTTACAAATTTTGATGATTTCAACACTACAACTATAAGGGAAGGAAAAAATGGAAAAGAGAAAACAGTGTAATTTGACAAAATAGAATACGTTGAAGCAGAAATCGGTGGAGACGGTGCTCTCTGCCTGATAATCTTGAAGTTGGAAATTTGCTATAGGAAAAGAGCTGGAGTTGCTGACTTTAACATATATACCTGACATATTTTTAAGAGAACGGTAAAAACATGTGTTATAAGCCAGTTGCAAATAAAATGGCATCAATCTTTTATTCTTTCTTTTATTTCCCTTTGAACTATAGCTAACCTCCATTACTTAAACTAACTGCACTGATTTTGGCTATCACAACACTGGTTATCTCAAGCATGTTTTCACTTTCATTTACTCATGCGACTAAACAAAGCTTGGAGGATGAACAGAAGCAAGTTTACTTAGGAAACCAGAATGAACAATGAGAGGTTCTATTTAATGTAGACAAGCTTAGAATAGAACACGTAAAAGTTAGATGATGTCTTGGTTTTTAGTGAGACTCGTACAATGTTAATTGGTTGTCTGAGTTCTAACAACTCATCAATCAAAACTAGTTAAAATAATGACAGTGAAAATTAAAAGCAAAAGAACAGGAAGAAACAAGCAAATTTAATGAATCAAAAGAATGTGTTTGAGATATTATCTAGGAAAATGGAGAACCAACTCGAAAGCAAAAGTTGGAAACAGACCTAGAGGAAGTAAAGCAAAAGACTGATAAAACTATGAAAAGATAAAGTGATTAATTTCTTATGTGCTCGAGTCAATCATTAAAATGTCTATCGTTTCATATATAATAAATCGTCCATTATTTTTACAGATAGACTCGTTAGCTTAATAATTAATATTTACCTTTTCTATTAATTATGTAAAAGTTAAAATTTTTAATTATTAGAATATTCAAAAAAATTAAAATTGTAATGACAACATTCAGATATTAAATAAAAAGATCATTTCATAAAAATATTAATTAAATAGGATCAAATCATAATAAAAATGAGACGTGCATGATGTGGGCATTGAATAATTTCAAGTTTATTTAATAAAATAAGGTAAGTTTTAAGGTTAATTTAGTTAAAAATTTGATTTACACTTTTTTTTTAATGAAAACGTTGCCCTACAGCTTGGTTCTTGGTTGAAAACCCATTACAATCAAGCTCTTAATTTTTGTAATTTTTGTGTAATATGAAATAAGTAATGATGTAAAAATCAAATCATACCAGTTAATTCTTGGTCTGATTTTTGGTTTGATTTTTACTTTTAACTGTTGTGAATCAAAACCGGCCCATAAATCTATTGGTTTCTCTTAAGTGCGAAGAATCGGATGATTCTTCGTCGCTCAAACTAGTAATCGCATAAAGATAATGCCCAAACTAGTAATTGCATAAGGTCAATGCTCGAACCAATAACCACACAAAGATGATGATCACAAGGATCTGGGTAATTAAAGATCAAAGTTTGTGCATCTAGGTCTCAAATGGTACCTAAATTGGACATATTTTGGAATGGTTTTTCTGTGTTAATATTTTTATCTGATTACAAGTACAAGATATTATACTGGTTTACAATGCTATATAAGGAAAGTACATTTATCCTAATTGCTACAA
>JANIIA010000010.1:37041626-37055427 GCA_027478495.1 Erythroxylum alaternifolium | reverse complement strand
TTTCCTTTTATCTCATTGTTCTCATCATCTCTGCTCACTCTTCTTTCTATCGTTTATGTTCAAAAAATCCAACATGGTATCAGAGCCACAGATTCTTGAGGGACCGTGAGATTAAGTAAAAAAAAAAAAACTCTTTCGATGGCTTCTAGCAATTCAGCTACTCTCCTACCCCCAAATTTTAATGGTGAAAACTATCAAGTATGGGATGTCAAGATGAAAGCTCATTTAAGAGGTCTCGGCTTATAACAATGGGTGGAAGAAGAAAGGAAATTACCAGCCTTGGGAAATAATCCAACACTAAATTAAATACGAGCTCATGAAGAAGAAGCAGCAAAAGCTCCAAAAGCGTTATCTATAATTTTCTCTGCAGTTTCAGAATCAGTTTTCACAATAATTATGACTTGTGAAACAGTGAAAAACGCTTGGGATATGTTGAAAGAATTATATCAAGGTAATGAAAGAATAAAGAAGATGCAAGTTTTAAATCTCAAAAGAGATTTTGCAGCTTTGACATGAAAGAACACGAGAGCATACAAGAATATTTTGATCGATTGATGACTTTGGTGAACAAAATACAACTATTGGGGGAGGATCTATCCGAGAGCAAAATTGTAGAAAAGAATTTTATAAGTTTGCCAGAAAAATATGAGGCAGAAATTTCATCTCTTGAAGATTCAAGAGATATTAATGATTTAACATTATCCGAATTGATTAATGCTTTGCAGGCACAAAAGCAAAGAAGGGCCATGCGGAAAGTTGAAACTGAGCAAATCGATGAAAAAGCTCTTCTAGCCAATTCGTCAAAAGGAAAAGTAAAATTTCTTAATGTCATCATTGCAAGAAATCGGGGCATGAAGAGAAATATTATTGGTACAAGGGAAAACCTCAATGTTTCAACTGTAAAAAGTTTGGACACGTACAGAAAAATTGCAGACTGAAAAAGAGGCAAGCAAATATAGTGGAGTTAGTTGGTGAAGAAACTTTTTTTTTAGAGTTGATGAGAAGTGCACCAAGATGTTTTTGGAGAGATGTGCTCTAATAATTGTAGGTTGTTGAGAAGGGCATTAACACGATAATGAGAAGTGCATCAATTGGTGAAGAGAAGTACTTCACAGCATATTCGGAAGATGGGGAGAAGTGCTCCAGAAAATTTGAATTACCGTGTAAAAGAAGTTGTTCAAGAGCTGACTTAGCCAAAGTTGTCAATTTGTTTTCTAAACTTAATTCTGCCGATTTCAGTTTAAGGGAAGGTGTTTAGAATTAATTTGATTTATATCACATGTTTAGCAAGGTTATTTAGTTGTCCGAGTCTTTAGGAAGTCAGTAAATTGTTGCTAAGTTGTTGTGTCATGATAGTAGTTGTGAGTAGTTTTTATTAATACTTTTGTGACCCATGTTGGCCACTATGTGTAAAGCCTTATATAAGGCCTTGTTCTGATAATTTAATGGTGTGTGTGAGTTAACGTTGTTTTCTTTTATCTCATTATTCTCATCATCTCTGCTCACTCTTCTTTCTATCGTTTATGTTCAAAAAATCCAACAAGTAGTAAGTTGAATAACAGTCTCTTGGACATTATGTTCTTATAATAGGTTATCTTCTTTATTAAGGAGTAGGCTATATAAATCATCAAAAGAGGCAATCTATTCTCCAAAGATTGAACAAATGAGCAATAAGCCCGTTTTAAGCCATTAACAATTGCTTGAACGAGATCATCCTTAGCAACTGGATTGTTCAAGGTGACTAATTGATCATACATTTCCTTTGCTTGCTGAATAAATTGAGCAATGCTTTTTGTTTTCTCTGGGTTTAATTGATAAAAATGTGATTTAATTGTTCAAACTTGAATCCTTGAACCTAAGCATAAGCACTTGCAAGTTTTTGCCAAGCTATTTTTGCTATAAAGGCATCAACAATTTGAGGAATGAAAGGTTATATGATTGATCCAATAATCTAGTTCAAAACTAACTGATCTTGTCTAAACCAAGATGCATACGTAGGATTAGGTTGATTCTCATAAATGAATTTCGATGGCAGTGTGGAACTTACATCAACATATTTGACTAAATCAAAGGTGGTAAAAGTTAAGTATATCGTAGAAGATAATTGGTTTAATTAAATTTGATAAGTAATTGATGAGCTTTGCTTGGTAGGGTAATCATCTGTATATTTGATGAAGGACCAATTGATGTAATCGAAGATGAAGACAAGAAGGTGCAATGAACAGGAAATTCAACATTGCATTAACATTGTATTATTTATTGATAAATGGAAAATATATGTACAAAAGAAATTGATAATAATTATCACAGCAAACTAAATCATCTATAAATTGTCATAGGTTCCAAAAGCACGATACCTCTTTTTAATTGATAGAATAATCATTCTAATAGTTTTTAAATTTAAGAAATTATGAATTTAAATTGTGGTACAACTCTTAAAAGAACTTTAAAAAATAATTAATCAAGAATTTAGACACATTAAAATTTACAAATGTTAATAAAATTGATTCGTTCACTTAGTTGTTGATTTATATATAATTTATAAATTATTATGTGTATATTTAAATTTTTATTTATTTTGTATTTAAAATAATAATTAAAAATGAAAACAAAAACGATTCCTACTTTTTAAAATGAAAAAAATAACTATTTCTTAACTAACAAGGCATATGCATGATTTATGAACCGTTCATACGACTAAGCCCCATAATTAGCAATAAGGATGACAATTTCGACTCGGCCCGTTTGATCCGACCCTGGTCAATACTGGTCCGTTGGGGCCGGATCACTAGTCTGCCCTAATAGGCCATGACCCAACCCATGACCCGTCCATTTTTTCAAAACCATGTCATTTTTTATTAACAAGACGTCATTTTGAATTTTTCTTTAAAAAAAATAAATGGGCGACCAGCTGGCCTATCCCAACCCGCCAGGCCACCAAAGGAGAGGCCAGGCAGGTCAGGCCGTCCCGCTGATATCTCTAATAGTCAATCAAATAATACTTTTGAGTTAAAATATTTAGATGGAAACTTTATAGAAAAATTATAACTTTTTAATACCATAAAATAAATTAAAATAATAAAAAAAATTTAAAAATAGCGATTGTCTACCATACCATACGCATAATACGGTACGATTTCTCTCAGAGCTGCTACTGGGATATACGTTAAGAAAGATCACTTACAAGCCAAAGGGACCACTACGAACCACAGGATTATTCATACCTTGAATAATAACATCAAGATCGGGGGATCCTTTTAAACATATATGTACAAAAATCAGAACAGGCATATGCTGAATCTCCACCAAGAGGACAAAAATTTTGCATCTTCACTTCTTACCAAAACCAGAAAACTGACCCTCTGCCCGCCTGTGACTATGCAATCTGAACAAAACAGATTGGATTATTTTCATACTAATGCACAATGCAAACCAAATACTAGTACAAATATGGATACTACAAGTTATATGGAATACGTACTCTGGGCCTTCATAGGCATTGGAAGAATTCAATAATTGGATTGATATCAAACCTTCATTCCCAGCAATTGCCGGTTGAGGAGATCCTTGTGACGATGCACTTCCATGGTGCCTCGAGCAAATACCTGCGAGAAAAGTTGAAACTTGAGATGCAAATGTTGGCCGTGTAGATAAGAACATGAGATCATAAGCAATTACATGAGCCAACAAGCTGCATAGACTACTCTCCAGTTTGGGGACTATTGACAAGATCAGAAAAAGGGGCAAAAGTACTTGTTGGCTTAAACCTCATATTGGTAAAGAGAGAATATAGAAGCCTCCATTAAGGCTATATAAGGAAACATATGTTTAAGGTTTTACACATTCCAAAAAATTTCATTTTCATAACCTTGTGTATAATTTTTGGTGTGGATTATGAGATCTTCCTCTTGTAACATTTATTTTCTTTAGTGTAAAATTTTCTATTTTTGCCCGTAGTTTTTCTCCATATTCGTTAAGAGTTTTTCACGTTAAATCTTATGTGTCCCTTTCATCTCAATTTCTTTTATTAGTGTATTTCCTCTATTCGGTGGAGTATATCTCCTATTAGTAGTATCAGAGCCTAAGGGTTGCTCAAGTATGCTCTGTGGTTGCAGCATAGTTTGATCTTTCACATCAGAAAATGAATTTTTCTTTGGTGTTCTTGCAGATTAAAGGTAGTTCAATTCTCGGGATCTTGTTGTCGTTTTTTGGGCATTTTTCACTGGTATTTGAGGTGTTTGAGTGCATGTCTAGGAAAAGCTCTGTCTAAGGAGATTGAGTTTTAAGTGCAACTATTTATGACCCCTTCAGCTAACTTTCCTGGTGTACTACAATCTTATTACATACTAAGTGGAGATAACTCAAGGTGATTTCACTTTTTAAACGTGAGAGTCAATTCTTATAATAGAAGCAATGTCGACCAAAATTGATATTACAAAATTTGACGGGACAAAGTTCTTATTATGAAAATTGAAGATGAAGGCAGTATTAGTAAAAGATAACTACCTGGAGGTCATCAGTACCAAGCCAGCAGATTTCACAGATGATGTCAAATGGAAACAAATAGATTCCTTGGCCATATTAGATTTGCATCTTGGTTTATCCGATGATATCTTGCAAGGTGTAGGGGAAAAGAAAATAGCCAAGGAGATATGAGATCATCTCACAAAGTTATATAAAGTTAAGTCTCTTCACAATAAAATTTTCCTGAAAAAGAGACTTTACACACTCCAAATGTCTGAATCTACTTCAGTAACAGAGCATATCAATGCTCTAACCTCTCTATGCTCCCAACTGTCAAAGTTGGGACATAACGTAAATCCAACTGAACATGCGGAGATTCCACTTCAAAGTCCTCCAGATTCATATGACCGACTCATCATTATTTTAACCAATAATATCCTTACGGATACTTTAGTATTTGATGATGTTGCTGCTTCGGCTCTTGAAGAAGAAAGCAGACGCATCAATAAGGAAGAAAGGTTGACAAGTTCGCATCAAGCGGAAGCTTTATCAATGACGAAAGGACTGTCAATAGAGCATGATTCCACTAGCAGCCACAAACAAGGAAGGTCGAAATTCGGAAGTAAGAAAAATCTCAAGTGTTACAACTGTAGCTAGAGAGGACACTTTAAAAGTGAACGTCGATTCAGAAAAGGTGGAGACAAGGCCTCTAAAGCATCAACTTCTTAGGGATGTGTTCTCAATGGAGAAATCTTATACAGTGAAGTAACAACGATGTTTAAGGATAGAGTAGGAGCTCACTGATGCTTGAATAATGGATTCAAGAGCAACGTGGCATATGAATCCTTATAGAGATTGGTTTCACACTTATAAATCTATCTTTACAGGATCTGTATACATGGGAAATGATAATGCCTTAGAGATTGCTGGGATTGACACCATCAAGATGAAGATGCATGATGGTACAATTCACACTAGTCAAAATGTGTGACATGTGAAGGACTTGAAGAAAAATTTATTGTGTTTGCAACAATTGGATGAAATTGGGTATAAGACTTCCATTCAAAATGGAGTCATGAAAGCAATCAAAGGAGCGCTTGTAATCATGAAGGCGGAAAGAATAGCTGTAAACTTATACAAGCTTATAGGAGAGACGTACATGGAAGCAATTGCATCGGTTGCATCTGTTAGTTCTACAGAAAATGCAACAAAATTGTGGCACTGTAAACTTGGCCATATGTCATAATAAGGATTGAAGATTCTTGCTAAGCATAAACTACTCCCTGGTCTCACAAAGGTATCATTACCCTTATGTGAGCACTACGTTGTAAGTAAACATAGACTAAAATTTAATGCATCGAATTTTAAAAGTAAAGATATTCTAAAATTAATTAACTCTGATGTATGGCAAGCACCGATTATGTCTCTGAGTGGAGTAAGGTATTTTGTGACCATTATTGATGATTACTTTAGAAAATGTTGGTTGTATCTTATCAAGAGAAAGGGAGATGTATTTCCAACCTTCACAACATTTAAAGCACAAATTGAGTTAGAGACAAAGAAGAAAATAAATGTCTTAGGACTGATAATGGTGTAAAATATACTAGTGATGAGTTCATTGACTTTCGTAATCGAGAAGACATCAAACATCAATTCACGGTGTCACACACTTCTAAACGAAATGGAGTGGCTAAGTGAATAAACAAAACTTTGATTGAAAGAACTAAAGTCATGTTGAGAACTGCAAGTATGACAAAGTCTTTTTGGAAGTCCTGTGTTTGTGATGTATAATACTCAAGATATCAAAAAACTAGATCCAAAATCCAGAAAATGTAGATTTATGGGGTACGTTGATGGAGTCAAGGGGTATCGACGGTGGGATCTTACTTCCCACAAGGTTGTCATTAGCAGAGATGTCATATTTGCGGAAGATAAACTGTAAGAGAAAGATCAAAATAACACGTCTGAAAAATATTCTAAAGTTGTAACGATTCAGGAAGAAAGGAAGACTGAACAGAAAGATTCTATTGGAGCTATATCAGATCACGATGAGCAAGAACTGGTTGAATATGAAAATACAAAAGTCTGAACCCGTAAAAGGAGAATCATAACCTGGCAGTCTGATTATATTATGAAGGGCAATGTTGCATACTGTCTCCTAACAAAAGATGGAGAATCATCAACATTCCGAGAAGCAACAAATAGCTCAGATGCATCACTTTAGATGGCAACAATGTAAGAAGAAATACAAGCTCTTCATAAGAATAAGACGTGGAAGCTTGTGCCACTATTACAAGGGAAAAAGCTCACTGGCAACAAATGGGTGTACAAGATCAAACGTAACAGTGATGATCAGGTAGAGCAGTATCGTGCAAGGTTGGTGGTAAAGGGATATCCTTAGAAATAAGATATCGACTTTATTGAAATTATTTCACTTGTACTTCGTCTCAATACAATTCAGATTGCCCTAGCTATGTGTGCTACATTTGATTTACATTTAGAGCAGTTAGATGTAAAGACTGCATTTCTTCATGGAGATCTTGAAAAAGAAATTTACATGTATCAACGAGAAGGTTTTGAAGAACTAAGAAAAGAGAAATTGGTTTGCAGGTTAAACAAATTTTTGTACGGTTTAAAACAAGCGCCCAGATGTTGGTACAAAAGATTTTATTTCTTCATAATGAGCCGTAGATTCAACAGATTTAGTGCAGACCCTTGTGCATATTTCAAGAAGTTTAGTAATAATGATTTCATTGTATTATTGTTTTATGTTGATGACATGTTGGTTACAAGCTCCAACACATATCGTATTCAAGATTTGAAGGCTCAGTTAACTAGGGAGTTTGGAATGAAGGATTTAGGACCAACAAACAAGATTCTAAAGATGCAAATTTACCGAGGCAGAAATAACAAAAAATTTTGGTTTTCTTAGAAGAATTACTTGAAGAAAATCTTGCGACGCTTCAATATGCAAGAATGTAAGTCAATCTCTACCCCTCTTCCTGTTAATTTTAAGTTATCCTCAAGTAAAAACCCTAGCAATGAAGCAGAGAGGAAGGAGATGTCTCGAGTACCGTACGCATCAGCTCTGAGCAGTTTAATGTTTGCTATGATTTGCACAAGACCAGACATTGTACATGCAATAGGAGTGGTTAGTCGTTACATCGCGAATCCTGGTCGAGAACACTAGTAGGTTGTAAAGAGGATCCTAAGATATATTAAAGGGAACTCAAATGTTGCTCTATGTTATGAAAGATCTGAATTTATTGTCAAAAAATATGTTGATTATGATTTTGCAGGCGATCTTGATAAAAGAAAATTCACTACAGGCTATGTGTTTACTATTGCATGAGGAGCTGTGAGTTGGGTCTCTAAACTACAGACAGTTGTAGCATTATCTACAACAGAAGCTGAGTATACGGCAGTTACACAAGCTTGCAAGGAATCAATCTAGATAAAAAGGTTTTTGGAGGACTTGGGCACTGATAGGAGAAAATCCTTTTGTATTGTGATAGTCGGAGTGCCTTGCATATTGCGAAAAAATCCAACTTTTCATTTCAGAACTAAACACATAGGAGTTCAATATCACTTTGTTCATGAAGTGGTGGAAGATGGAACTGTGGACATGCAAAAAATTAAAACAAAAGAAAACCTAGCAGATGCACTAACAAAGCCAATCAACATTGATAAATTTATATAGTATAGATCCTTGTATGGCTTAGCAGAGACGTAGATAGCAGAGAAATGGCAAGATGAAAATAACGATATGGAAATTGATTGGTTCTCAATCAAATCTCTAAGTAGGAGATCGTTGGCTTAAATCCCGTATTGGTAAAGAGAGAATATAGAAGCCTCCATTAAGGCTATATAAGGAGACACATATTTAAGATTTTACACAACCCAAAAAATCTCTTTCCCATAATCTTGTGTATAATTCTTAGTGTGGAATGTGAAATCTTCCTCTTGTAATATTTGTTTTCTATAGTGTAAAGTTTTCTAACTCTTGCCCGTAGTTTTTTCCCATATTTGTTAAAAGTTTTTCCACGTTAAATCTTGAGTGTCCCTATTTTATTGGTATGTTTGCTTCATCCGGTCGAGTCCATCTCCTTTCAGTCCTTAACTCTGTTACAAAGCACTAACGTCAATTTGTTGGGGGTGTTACTATTCTGGCATATGCTAGGAACCGCTAACAATCTGTGTAACCAGTGACAAGTGGGAAAAAAAGAATTATACCTTTCAGGATTCTACCTTTCCTTTATGGTTAAGCATATGAATTCTTTAACATTTAAAGATGTAATCGACATGGAAGTTTTGTCTCAAGCAGTATTCTATACAGGAATAAAGCTATCATGTCAAAGATATTGGTACAAAATAAATTGTAATACTGTAAGACAACACTATGAACCTGGGTCTCAACAATAAATCTTACCACATGTTCAATTATAACAGACATTCTGGTTTAAACAGGGTGAAGAAAGTGGGTTTCATCTCTACCAAAATATTTCATTAATGTCAATAATTCAAAGCAAGATTCCTATAATTTAAAGCATAAAACTAGGAATTGACAGATGAAACTTCAAAGTTAAAAGAGCTGCAGATCCTTGGATTAAGCATTGTAATTTATATATAAAAAAAAAGTTACAAACATGAAAAGTATTGCAAGATACAGGACTACATGACAACTTATTGTGTGACTCACAATTAGAGTAGGAGAAATAAATAGTGTTGGAAATGATGATGAGCAAACTCGAGAAGGTCAATTACCTTGAAAGATAAGGACGAGGCAAAAGAGAATTGTTACAACCATAGCAGATAGACTGCTGCTCCAAGATGACTTTGAAGCTCTCATCTTCTTTAAAGCTTTGACTCGTTCAATCCGTGCACGTCTTCTAATAGCAAGCTCAGCTATTTCCTGTACCAACTTGTGGTCAGCAGCATCTAACAATGGACCTTTAGGAGGCCTTGGTGGCTTGGGAGGCTTTTTAGGGTTTTTTTTCTTGTCCTTCCCTTCTATTTGCTTTCTACCCCAAAAGGTTAAACTGTGTTGAAGCTCTTCTCCTTCTGCATTCTTGTCTACCAGCAAACCATCGTTCTCATCAGCAGCCTTAACAAATTTCGATGAATTCACCAATCCATCAAAACCCAGTAGCCCAGTAACGCTTTCTAAACCTCGATTGGCTTGTGTACTTGATGAAACATGCTCATTGGTTTTATCTTCTTCGTTAGTTTCCGTGCCACTTTCGAGGTCAACTTCGAGGTCCTTTTCTCTCAAGATTCCACCATCCATCACTTCCGGAAGATCTAGTCTCTATGGCATCGCACAGCTCGCAACATTCATCCGTCAGAAATAGTGTTCCAATAATTGCAGAACTTCAATCCTCGCTATCACAACTTACCAGTCCACCTCAATCAAAGCCCTTTCAGAAGTTCAACCAAGAGAAAATATTAGAATAAATTTGACAAAAGGACTTATATGTGTAAATTCAAAAGGTTGAGGTTCGTTCAAGAATCAGTTAGCTAATACTTCTACACTTTCCTAGCTCCCATATCATCAACCCCATCCAAAAATTCTTTGAACTTCTTATCACCACAAACTCCAGCAATCAACAAAAACCAGCATCACGACATTAAATGACAAGAGTCCCTTAAAAACACACAGGCCTTGATGCCGTCTCGAACACTTTCGGAACGATCAAATTAAGTAACATATAGAAGACAAGAAATAGAATCAGAAACTATGACTCATAACATAGAAGTTCCTGTTCAACAGTCCCCACAGGGGAAAAATGCAGAAAAAGAAAGTTTTTGAAACTTTTCAAACTCAAAAAAGAAAAAAAAAAAAAAGAGGCGAAGGAAATTTATATAAAGCTTTAGAAAATCCTACTCCTCACGTTTCAAGAACAAAAACTATCATCAAGATTTCCTCATCATAACTCAAATCAAAAGCAAACGCGTAATTGCAGAGCCAAAACACAGGGACAAATAAAGCATAAAAAAGACCCGTCCCAAATCACGATCATTCCATAAAGCCAAAACCAATGTACCTTGAAAAGATGGGTGTGAGGGAAAGAAACAGAGGATTGAACTTTGAAATCGCAGACACCGTCTCCCTAATTTAGACCCCTTGCCAAGCCTAACACCAAACGGGGAAAGAAAGGGACAGGAAGAGAGAAGAGTGGGCTTTTCCAACATTCACAATGTGGCTGGTATAATTATCGAATTAACGATTTAGTAGTTAATAACTGATTTTTAACAACAGAACAGTATTTTGGTTCTTGTCTTATCTTAAATCACCGACGATGAATCCGAAAATGAGAGTTTTGGAATTTGGAACGTGTCAGCTTGTCCGGAGACGGCCCAACTTTTAATTTTAACTAATTTTAGGATATTTTCAAGGTCTTGTCTTCCATTTTCTCAATTTCCCTTTTGAAAAGATAAGAGTTGTGGATAAACCGATAAAGTAACCGAACAAGAAACGATTGTACTGGTCTTAAAAAAAGAAAAAAAGGACACGATTGTACTACATGGGAATTTTCAAACTTTGGTCTCGAGACGCCGTCAAATAGGAGGACCGACGTGACTGCTGTTTAATGTATGCCCACCACGTATTGATTTCCTTGAAATTCTCTAACGATTATGTTTCTAATATTGACTACGTCAAAATAGGAAAGTAACATTCCATAATTAAAGAATAAATTAGTTGTTCATTTTCTATTTTGTAAATAATTATAGGGTAATTGTTTCACACAATTAAGAAATTGTTAATCGAGTTGTTTGTGGGAGAACAAATGTTAGATAAACAACAGATACTAATTATAATAATGGAATTACCCATGCAAAAAGGTAAGGACCAGAGATAAGCAAATAGCATAAGATCAATCAGAGGAAGAGCCAACTAGGGCTAAATCAAAAGCAAAACAAATCCTATCCTAGAGATAGCATATTCATTTTTCTTTAATTTACTTATAATTTTAAAAAACCAAAGCACACGTAATTACTCCATAAGCAGCTTGTGACCAATTCGATAAGAAGCGTAGGCATCAATGCATGCATATTCAATCTGCTCGTCAGCCAGAACCCGTGCCTGCCAATTACTCATGGTGATATGTCGAGGCTTCTCCATGTACAAATCAAGGACTTGGTAAGCGATTTCCTTCAGACCAGGCTTCCTCGAGGTGAAGTAGCCGGGCCAACGCTGAAGCGACATTTCCCTTACATCCTCAATATTATCTTCAGTTTCCAGACCATAGTCATCACTCAACTTGGCGACATCTTGAGAAACTTCTACTCCTACAAAAGTCACATTGGAGTCTTTAAGGAAGTCCCAGAGCGTGGCAGGTATATAATCCAAGTAAAATAGTTGGATTATGAGGCAATCGGTGTCAACGCAAAGCTGCAAGGTGGCAGCTTTGTTGTTCTGTCCCCACCTGTAATTTGGCTTCCATTCAATATCCAACCCTACAACTATTTCCTCACGATTGTACATGGATTTGATTCTTCTAATCCATGAAGATATCTGAGTAGCCTTGTCAGTGACTTTTGTTACTATAACTTGGCCAGAAAAGCTTACATGTACTGTTTTAGTCACCATGTTTCCTCAAATTTTTTAAAGTTCGGAAATCCCGAGTCATATATATATGTGTATATGCGAACGAGCGAGGAAGCCGAAAAGCGTGTAAGGAATTTTCGAAGCCTATTGGGAATTAATTAGATGACAAGATGGCCTTTAATGTATATGAATGTATCCTGTTTTCATTTAAAACTAAGATGCAGTATTAGTCTGGTTCTAAGGTATATTCAGTGGTCATTGAACCAAGCAAACGGTTGATAGAGCCAAGAGTATAGGAAGATTAAAAGTTATAGGCAATTAATTGGGTCAAAAAATTAAGAGTCAGAATTAATAGAATTAAACCTCAGTGTCAAACTATATTAATTCGATTGCAGTGCCAATGACTAGATGGCACTACCTTCATAAATGTGCTTGAATCAGCCATTTAACCTACCTAAAGTAGATGAACTGATGAAAGCTATAAAGGGTTACACTAAATCTGAGGTTTCAGTGGAGATATTAATACTCTTTACTGTTTACATGCATGCTTGCTGTTTTTCGATAAAACTTTCTTCAAAGAAAACTGCGTCGCAGTCTTAATGGTATGTTTATTTTTCGTGGAAGAAAGCAACTACTTTACTAGGGCCAAGAGTCCAGGGGTGGGGGAGGGATCTCAGTTGAAACCTAAATGTGAAAAGCTTGGAGCTTATGATATGTATGCTCTAGCTTGAAGGTAAATGTTAGGACAGATTTATGTTAGACGTTAGGAAGTATCTATATTAGGAAAAGAATGATCTCCTATTTATTGTGTGATTTTCTCTTTATTCTTAAGATCTTTTCCTTATATAATTGGTTCTATATAAAGGCTACAAATGTCTTGAGTTATCATCAAACACTCAATTAACTATTCTCTTATTTTCTTAGGTTCCTTATCTTTCATACAAATTGTCGAACATTTCACTTGAATAATATTCTTATTGTGCCTAACCTTCCTACAAATTTACTTTTTATTGTTCAATTTTTAAAGAAAATTCCTATTTAATTGAATTTAATCCCTCTGGTTATGTTGTGAAGGACCTTTCTACCTAGATTCTACTTCTTATGAGAAACATCCATAATAATCTCTACTCTCTCAAGGTTCTTATCAATTACATAAATCTTATGGCTTTTGTTGCTCAATGTACTTCTTCACACCTTGGTCATCTATGTTCTCAAATCTTTTTCAAATTACTTCCATCTAATTCAGTGTCTCTTGCCCATCTTTATTGTAATTCATGTATTCAAAGCAAAAGTTATTGTCATTCCTTTCCTACATCTATTAGAGTTTGTATTGCACATCTTCAACTTATTCATTGCAACATTTAGGAAGTATCCTCTTCATTATCAATTTTTAGCTCAAAATATTTTATAATTTTTATTGATGATTTTATTCATTACACCTAAATTTTTTGCTCTAGATTATAAGTATCAAGCACTACAAAAATTTCAAAAATTTTAAAACCATTACTGAAAACTTATTCTCAACAAAAATCAAAATATATAATGAAGCTTTTAAACTCGTTAACGGATCATTTCCTACTTTTCTCACCACTCCAACATGTCTTTTCATATTTCTTATCCTCGTACCCTACAACAAAATGGTATTGTTGAATTTAAAATTGGTCACATAACTTAAATAAGAATCACTCTTCTTAATCATAGCTCTTTTTTGATTAAAATAATTAATCAAGATAAAATCTAATTAATTAGAATATAATTATTAATTAATTAAAATATTGTAATTAATTA
>JANIIA010000010.1:36822468-36837025 GCA_027478495.1 Erythroxylum alaternifolium | reverse complement strand
TTCACGTTTGTCACTCTTCTAAGATAACAAGACCACAATTCCTTTTTCCCAATGTACCCTTAATGAGTCCCAAAAGTTCACTTTACCCTTCCTTATAAGCTTAGGCTCTTTTGGTACTTAAGTTACATGCCAAAAATGCCCTCAATTAATTCTTATGCATTTATTCCATAAACTATTATGCTTAATTTAACGAAAATTTTTTTTCAGGGGCTAACAGTGTTACTATTTCAACAATATCCCATCTTGATGAAACTACACCTAGGAACATTTAGAAATAATACATAAATGTAAATTGAATATTAAAATTATGATCTCATAATAATTTCAATTACATACTAATTATTCTAGGGATTTTACCTTTAGTATTAAAACATAAAATAATTAATACATAAAGAAAAGAATGCCTTTATTAATTATTTTGTCACTAAACTACAACTAATCAATTGACCATAGGGCATAAACCAACATATTTAACATATTAAGAGATATGATAGGTGCCACTTTGGCTATATTTGAGTCCTTGTTATGCAACATTTTATAGGGAAACCACAAGAAAACCAAGCGAGTGGTCTATAATTCGAAGCTACTATATAGTAAAAGAGTGGTTTGGAATGTAGAGGAACCCACTGTAAACAAATTTGTTTTGACATATGCTATGTTGGAATTACTTATTGATTGTAAGCAAAGCAAGCCTAACAATAGCATGGATGTAGAAAATATTCAAATGAAAGTAAACAATTTGGAAATTACCATTAAAAGATCTTAAAGAAGGCCCTAATTGTATATACAAGCATTCAATCAAAACTAGAGCCTCCTTTCTTAATATTTTCATTTAATACCCTGAATATAAATGCATAGTTTTTATGAATATAGTTATTAGAATTATGCTTTTAGACTGCATATGACTTTATCTTCTTGTTTCAAAATTTGAATTTGTCCTAGTCAATAATATGTTTCTATTCTTTAGGAATTAGTTAGTCAAATATGTGATCACTATAACAACTGCTATGTTATAAAAATTTGTTGAATTTCTATTATTCCAAGTATTATAAATGTATAACTTGATAAATCAATAAAGGTACTCTTCAACAGCTACTTTTCTACTCTCTACTATATGCTATTAGTTTTCTAAGAGTTTTTAAGTGAGTTAAGAGCCATTTAACATTATGCTTCAACATTAGTTTGTCGACCACGAATGAAAATTCAAGTTTTTTGACAACATCTAGATAGGCATTATGAATAAAAGCCTATCTAGATGCTTTGGATCTATAGGAGATAGTTAAAGAAGACTTCAAAGTTCTTGCTTAACCCTACAATCCAATAATGGCTCAAATCAAGAATCAAAGGGACATAAAAGCTAGAAAAGCTAAGGCAAAGGCATGCCTATTTGCAAAAGTTTCATTAATAATCTTCACTCGAGTCATATCTCTAAAGTCAACCAAAGACATATGGGATTATCTCAAAGTTGAATATAAAGGAGACGAACGAATCAAAGGCATGTAAGTATTGAATCTCATTAGAGACTTTGAATTGCAAAAGATGAAGGAGTCAGAAACCATCAAGGAGTACTCTTAAAGGTTTTTGAATATAGCAAACAAAGTAAGATTGTTTGGTTATGAGTTTAATGACTCCTATATTGTTAAAAGAAATTTTGTTACTGTACTAAAAAGATCTGAGGCCACTATAACCATGTTGGAAAACACCAAGGATCTATCTAATATCACTTTAGTAGAGTTGTTTAATTATTTATAGGCATAAAAACAATAGAGGCTTATGAGAGAAGAAAGCTTTGTTGAGGAAACTTTGTTAGCCAAGCATAAAGGCAGTAGGAGAAACAAAAGGAACCAATAAGTTGTTGCTAGCAAATAAGAGCAAAGTAGAAAGTTATAAGGGAAAGTACCTATCTTGTAAGCATTGTAACAAGATAGGTCATTCTCTATTCAAGTGTTGGAAAAGGACTAATGTTAAGTACACTAAGTGTAATCAACTTAAAGATGAACCTATCATTTGCAGGAACTAAAACCAACATTAAGAAGTAAATGCTTAGATTGCTAACAGAAAGGAGGAAGATTAAATTTTTATTGCAACCTATTTTTCAAACAATATTTTAAGCAAGTCTTAGTTGATCGATAATGGATGCATAAATCATATGACTCATGATAAGGAACTTTTCAAGGAACTGAAACCTTCTAAAATTTCAGGGGTTAAAATAGGTCACAATGGTTATATCCCTGCAAAAGAAATAGGAACCATTGCTATTGGAAAATATTCAAGTATTTAAACTATTTATGATATTATATGTACATGACTTGGATCAAAACATGTCATATTACAAAAAGGCTTCAAGGTTTTTTTTGAAGATGATTATTGCTTGATCAAGGTTACTGTAGGTTAAGATTTGTTTAAAGTGAAAAAAAGAGGAAAAAGTTTCCTACTAGATCCAATTCAGGAAGAATAGATAATATTTTTAGCAAATGAAAATATTGTTGAGTTATAGCTTAAAAGACTCGGGCCCTACCATTATCAAGGGCTACTAAAAATGCAAAAATCTAAAATGGTAAGGAACTTACCTGAATTTGAAGTGATTTTTATGGATTATTCTGCTTGTTAATATGGGAAGCAAAGCAGACTTCTATTCCTAATAGCCACTAAGAGAGCCATAAAGAAATTGTAGCTAATCCACACTGGCGTAGGAGGGCCTCAAAGGACTCCTTTGCTTAAAGGTATTCTTCATTACATTATTTTTGTAGATGATTTAACCCATATGCGTTAATTTTATTTTCTAAAGTTAAAATCAAAAGTTACAAGAACTTTCTGGAAGTTTAGGGAAAAAGTGGAAAATGAAAATAGCTTTAAAATCCAGATTTTAAGATCAGATAATGGTAAGGAATATACAACTGTTTGGGTATTCTGACAATGATTAGGGTGGTTCTTTAAGGTACTGTTGTACACTATCACTTCATTATACCATTATGTAGGATCTTAAACATATATAATCTTACATATAAAGTAGTCGTACCTTGATCCACAAAATCGATTGATGTTGATTCTCTTCCCTGTTTTTATTCTTTCTCCTCTCTTTATTACTTCTATATTTTCTCCTTATTTGATGGTTATTGGAAGAAGCAACTTAATAGGCAAGAATAGGACCAAAAAAGGCAACATTTATAAGTGGTCTTTGAGAAAACCACCTTTTAACTACCATACCCATCATGTTGGTACTAAACTTTATAAGCATTTACTACATGAGACATTAATAATCCAACATTCACCCACTTTAGCTCATGTAACATTGCCATCTTCATAAGTCATTGACATTTAATGTGCATTGAATACATCATTCATCATAATCAAGAATTAGAACTAATGTGAGTTATGGCAGATGTATATGATTTAAACAACGTATTCCCTTTTATGTACTACAAAGTTTGTCTTCTCTATGAAATGATTAACAAATGGGAAACACATAATTAATAAAAAATGTCTACTTAAGACAAAACTATTATCATCATTCCATTCAATTCAGGATACACATTCGGAAAAAAAAACAGGTAAATCAGAAACAAATTCAATAGTGAGCTCAGAATGTCAATTACATTAAAACATAAACGCCATCATAATATACATTAATTTCTACTCAGCAATAATGCCCATATTATCAATATGTCCCATAAATATTTTGGGCAGTAATCCTTTAGTCAAAGTGTTAGCAATCATAAGATTAGTGCTAATGTGCTCAATTAGCACTCTACATTTCTAAACCTCTTCTTTAACGACAAAGTATTTCAATTTCATATGTTTAGGACCTTTGGAATACTTGTCATTTTTAGAAAAGAAAACTATTGAAAAATTATCATAATAAATTTTGAGCAGCCTGAAAATACTGTCAACTATTCCAAATCCTGAAATAAAGTTTCGCAACCAGTTAGCCTGAACCATTACCTCGAAGCACGCCATAAATTCAGCTTCTATTGTGGATGTAGCCATTATTGACTGCTTCATACTCTTCCATGATATTGCACCTTTGGCTAAAAGATATACACAGCCAAATGTAGATTTTCTATTATCCACACAACTAGCAAAATTTGAATCTAAATATATAACTACTTCAAGATGATCGAACCTCCTATAAGTAAGCATGTGATCTTTTGTCCCTTACAAATATCTTAAGACTTTCTTTCCAGCTTTCCAATGCTCCGATCCTGGGTTACTTTGGTTTCTACCAAGAATACTAACTGTAAATCTAATGTCTAACCTTGTACACGTTTAAGCATACATAAAACTCCCAATAACAGATGCATAAGGAATTTATTTTATCTATTTTTGTTCCATATCATTCTTTGGACATTGCATGAGACTAAATTTGTCTCATTTTTGAATTGGAACTGGAGATGTTGAACATTTATCCATTCTGAATCTCTCTAAAACTTTATTAATATATGCTTTCTGAGACAAACCTAATAGTCCTTGGGATTTATCCTGAATATCTCTATTCTGATCACATAGTTTGCCTCTCCTATATCTTTCATTTCAAAGTTGTTAGAGAGAAATTTCTTAGTCTCACTTAATAGACCAAGATGATTAGTTATGAGCAAAATGTCATCAACTTACAGAATCAAAAAGATAAACTTACTCCCATTGGCCTTTAGATATATAACACTGATCAACAGTGTTTTCTTTAAAACCAAAGGAAACAACGATATCATTAAACTTAAGATAACATTGATGAGAAGCTTGCTTGAGTTCGTATATTGATTTTTTTAGTTTACACACCATGTGTACTTTCCCTTCAACCAAAAAACCCCTTGATTGATCCATAAATAGATTTTCCTCTAAATTCCCATTTAGAAAGGCAGTTTTCACATCCATCTGATGTAGTTCTAAATCATAATAAGCCACTAATTCCGAGAGAATTTTTCTTGGAAATTGGTGAGAACATTTCCTTATTGTCAATGTCATCTTTTTAAGTAAAACCCTTAACAATAATTCTAGCCTTGTAACGTTCAAGGTTACCATGAGAGTCACCCTTTGTCTTAAAAACTGATTTACACCCAACTCTTTTGAACCCTTTAGGCAATTATACACAGTCTCAAACACCATTATCTTCTATGGATTTAAGCTCATCTTTCATTTTATCTAGTCATTTATTAGCATTAGCACTATTAATGGCCTGTGAAAATGAAACTTGATCATCATTAATTCCTAATTCATCTTCCAACTCTTGTAGATAGACCATATAATCTTCTTAATGCTATTTCCTGTGGTTCTTCTATTATAGGTTCATGTTGAATGTTCGAAGCATGTATTTGTTGCACTTTATGATTGTTATGTGGTGAAACAATTTGAGGAACAACAATTCAAGTAGTGGGAACACAATTCAAAGGGACTTGTATTATATCTTCTTTAATTTCCACATTTCGTGAAACTTCATTCCCACTAATTTCACCATTCTCAATAAACCTAGCATTTCCAATTTCAAAAATTCTTATACTATGGTTAGGACAATAAAATCTATACCCTTTAGATGTTTGTGGATAACCAATGAAATATCCACTGATTGTTCTTGCATCTAGTTTCTTTTCTTGTGGATTATAAATACTTATTTCTGCATAGCAACCTTAGACATGCAGGTACCTTAAACTAGGTTTTCTATCAATCCACAGTTCAAAAGGTGTCTTTGGAATTGGCTTACTAGGAACCCTATTTAACAAATACATGGCAGTTTTTAGGGCATACATCCATAATGATAAGGGTAAAGATGCATTACTTAATATGCTTCTAACCATATCCATTAAGGTTTGATTACACCTTTCTGATACACCATTTTTTTGTGGTGTACCCGGTAATGTGTATTGAGCACATATGCCATGCTTTTATAGGAATTTAGCAAATGGACCAGGGTGTTGTCTAGTTTCATCTTATCTTCCATTACTCACCACCTCTATCAGACTTAACGATTTTTACTTTTCTGTCTAGTTACCTTTCAACTTAAGTTATATAAATTTCTAAGGCATTCACTACTTGAGATTTCTCATGCAGTAAATAAACATATATGTAATATGAATAATCATCAATAAAGGTGATAAAGTATTTTTCTTTACTGAAAGAATTAACATCAAAAGGTCCACATATATCGGTGTGTACAATTTTAAGAAGCTAAGTGCTTCTCGTGGCACCTTTCTTTGTGTGTTTTGTTTGCTTTCCCTTAATACAATCCATAAAAATATTGAGACCAGTAAAATCAAAATATGGAAGAATTCCATTCTTTACTAATCTTTCCATTCTTTCCTTGGAAATATGGCCCAAATGCTTATGCCATAAGTACGCAGAATAGTCATTCATTAAACTATGTTTAGTTATAGCTTTATGATGTAGGGTTATAAGAGTTTCAGCTTATAAATTATCAAGATTAAATTTATATAAACCATCACAATGTATACCAGATCCAATCATACTAGTATGCTTAAAAAAACTGAAACATCCATTACCAAAGTTAAAAGAGTATCCGTTAACATCAAGTTTAGATAAAGAAATCAAATTCCTAGAAATACTAGACACATGAAGAGTTTCAAATAAATCTAAATAATGTCTAGTATTTAGGATTAAATGGTAAGTCTCGACTGCTTCCACTAGAACCTTTACTCTATTCCTTATGAAGACAAACTTCTCGTTTAGGTTTGTGGTTTGGATCATAAGGAATCCTTACATAGTATTAGAAACATGAGTTGTACATACAGAACCAATCCACTAAGTGTTATATGGAACTTCAGTTAAATTTGATTCAAAACATACATAAGCCTTAATATTACCTTTCTTTTTGAACCAAGCCTTATGTCGTGGACAGTCCTTCTAGAAGTGTCCAAGTTTTCCACAGAAATGACATTTGTTATTGTTTACCTTCTCTGGATTTTAACGAAGGACTCATTGGTCTTTAGTGGTGTAGCATCCTGTCTCTCAAATGATTGAGAGATTTAAAGAATTGAACTAATAAGTCATATAAGTGTCAGCATATCACATGAAATTGATACATTTATGACATAAGTGTATTCAAAGGCATAATATGAGCATACACACATAAATTATAAGTTAGAAAAATCACGCTCAATTGACATATTCCAGGGTATGAAATTGAATGTGGTATGAGATATGAATATGCTTTTCCAATGTCTTATGCTTTGGTTTACCAAAGACAAGAATTGATGGATTATAATTAGCAACTAGGAATTGATTGTCATAACTAGGAGATTAATAAATTAACATGAGCATTTAGTCTTGGAAAAATGCCAAGTGGAAAGACTAATTGAGACATGAAAAATTAGAATGATTAAACCTTAAATTGAGTGACATTTGGCATAGTTAAATGTATGACAAATGGACTAGTAAATGTGTGACAAATGGATGAATTATTATATGACAAGTAGAGCAATTAGTAAGTCATATGTGGACTAATCATTTAATGACAAATGGCAATTTATGGAGTGGATTAGTGGTAGCATTTTGATTAAGCAAATGTAATACAAGCCTTAGGACAAATGTTGAGCTTAGAAGTTGACACCTAGTAGCTTGACTAAGCAAAGTTTCTGCAGTTGCCTTCACTCTTCTTTGTCTATCGAAATTGCTCTTTCCTTTTCTCTATAACTTGCTTGAAACCTAGTCCAAATTATTACACAAAATATACATGTTAACCCTTCACAAATTATCCAAGGAATTAGCTGAAAGTGGTCTTCATATTGCTGTCCAAAAACAATCTGTTTTCACTTAGATTCGTGATTGATCTTGCATTGTTAAGTTGTCATTTTTGTGATAATTTTAGAGATAAATCTCTTTAATGTGTTAAAATTATTGTTCAAAATTAATGGACTTGTTTCTTAATTGTTCTCAAATGATTTTCAACATATGACAGATGAAATTGGATAAAAAAGATGCAAGGAAAGTAAAGACAATTCGAATTCCTAGTTGACATAAAAATAATTGACTAAGTTTGGGCACGTGCAAGGAAAATGATTATCTACAGAATCTGATTTGAAATTAGATTCAATCCACCTAAGATCTTCATAATTTTGGGAATCAAGTTGTTGCCTTATTAATGGGGATCTGCGACCTGAATATGTGGGGAGTGTATCTGCTAAAGATTACGACAGAAGGGAAAAGGGAAAAGGGAAAATATTGATAATCATTAATAGGAGATTCACTGTTCACGTGGAAAACTAGTTTTTGGTTTTTACGTTTTCTGCAATAGTTTTTCTATTTTTTAGGATTTTTCATATTTTTCTGGAAAAAGACCAGGGATGAAGACTTTGTATTTTAATATTCTTCTGTTGGTTTTTACTTTTGTTATGAGTAGTTAAATTCTTCTTCTTGGTTGAAGGGAACCACATTATCATTTAGTATGTGTGAGATTTCTAAATAAAATTTATTTTATTGATGAATATTAAGTGACTTTCGAATTGCTTTTCATGATTGAATTGATTATTTCTAGGGTGCCCAACTAGGAATTGATTTGTATAATTTATAGCCAGATTAGTAGGATTTGACGTTCAGTCTTGCTAATCCAAAATGACAATTAGGATTACCATCTTTAGGTTAGAGTTTGGAAATTCTAAGAACACACTTAACTTGATTAAATGCATGTCGTACGTGTGTTATCTTGTTCATTGGTTTCTTCGTTATTAAAGCTATTAAACTTAAGATCGTATCTAAATTGTTGACTAATAAGAATGTTTAGAATACATGTTTCTACTCATTTAATCTTAAAAGAAAACATTACCCAATGAATGTTTGTTAATGGATTGAGTTTTATATCGAGGATCCATATTAGTTTGATAACATATGTGAACCGAAACCAAGGTTTGTTTACTAAATTTCCAGATCTGATTATTTTTGTTAATTTTTAATTTTGTTAATTTTTAATTTCTTAAATTTACGTTAATTTAAACCCCAATTTGTTTTAGTTTTCAACTCATATAGCATTTATCGTTAAAGTTCCTCATAGGAAGGATCTCAACTATTCACCAACTACATTTTTCATTGCTAGAGTTAGTATTTAATTTAGTTACAAGTGAAAGCATTACTAAATTTTGGCACCGTTGTCAGGAAACTTCTTGATGTTATATATACGTTACATGAATAGACAAGACAACTCAATTGCTATTTGATTCAGAGATTGAGAAGGCAAGCAAGAGGTTACGAAAATAGACAAAACAACAGCAGCAAGTGCAGAAAATGGAAAGGATGGCTTCGAATTGTACTCTTCATTAACTAGTCACACTCACAGATGCTCAATAGCCCCAGTGTATCAACTTTCCAAATTTGGCGGACAACACTTTTAAATTAAAATCTTGGTTGATCCATTTATTACCAATTTTTAGAGGTTTACTTGGAGAGGATCCTTATAAACATTTGAAGGAGTTTGACATGGTTTGTATGGGTATGAAGCCAACAAATGTGATGGAAGAGCAAATCAAACTAAGAGCCTTCCCATTTTCTCTCAAAGATGACGCTCAAGATTGATTGTACTATTTAGCTGGTGAAAATGTGCAAACATGGGCTGAAACGAAGAGAGTCTTCTTTGAGAAATATTTTCCAAAATCAAGAGCTGCCAACATTTGAAAGAAAATTTGTGGCATTTGACAACACACAGGGGAGACACTTTACAAATATTAGGAAATATTCAAGAAACTTTGTGCTAACTATCCCCATCACCAAATAATCAACTAGTTATTGATCCAATACTTCTATAAAGGCCTTTTCCGCAAGGATAGTAGTATGATCGATGTTGCAAGCGGTGGAGCTTTAGTTGACAAAACACCGACAGCCGCAAGGGATTTGATAGCGAATATGGCTTCCAATACACAACAATTTGGGATATGTTCTGGGCATGGTTCAAAACACGTAAATGAGTTGAATGTGACAGCATTGGAAAAAAGATTGGATGACCTTACATCTTTGGTATGACAACTTACAATTATAAAGAAAGAAGAAGCAAAGGTATGTGGAATATGTTCCATATTAGGAAACCTCATTGACGCATATCCAGTTTTCCAAGAAGAAAACGCAAAACAAGTGAATGCTGTAGGGGGTTTTGCTGGACCAAATTAGAGAAAATATGACCCTTTCTCCAATATGTATAATCCGGGTTGGTGTGATCATCCGAATTTGCATTATAGGAACTCTTAAGGGTAGCAAGCTACCACAAGTTTCCAACAATTTAGATAATATATACCTAGACAACATCAACAAATGACATCCAATTCCAAAGGTAAGTCTTCCTTGGAAGATATAGTTCAATCTTTAGCCACTAACACCTTGACATTTCAGTTGGATACTCAAGCTAGTATTTGAAATCTTAAAAATCAAGTGAGCCAAATGGCAATTGCCATTAATAGGTTAGAGGCACAAAGTTCTGGAAATTTTCCAACTCAACTAGAAATCATATTGTGGAGTGGGAAGGAATTGAAGGAACCACCTCTAAAAATCTCCAAGAGAGAAATTGAAGGAGAAGCAATAAAGGAGACACCCGATCAACTAGAAAAACACAACAGGTCTGTAGAATTTGGTTGTATAACCCCTTTTCCTAGTCGATTCACTAAGGCAAGGAAGGAGGAGCAAGAGAAGGAAATATGGGAGACTTTTAGGAAAGTCCAACTAAATATCCCTTTACTTGATGCAATAAAACAGATCATGCGTTATGTTAAATTCCTTAAGGAAATTTACACTTCAAAACAGAAATTGAAATTTAATGAGAAACTGCAATGTGGGAGAATGTATCAGCCATTTTACAAAAGAAAAAGCTTCCACCTGAGTGTCTTGACCCAGGTATGTTCACTAACCCATGTCAAATTGGTGATTTGAGAATTGAAAAAGCTATGTTAGATTTGGGTGCATCCATAAATGACATGCCTTATGATGTTTATAAGTCTTTAAACATTGGACCTCTCAAGGAAACTAATGTAGTGATTCAATTAACGGATCATTCAAATACTTATCCAAAGGGCGTGTTAGAGGACATTTTAGTTCAAGTGGGAGATATGCTTTTTTCAGCTGATTTTTATATTTTATAGATGGGGAGTGATGATGTATCTTCTTCAACCCTGATTTTATTTGGAAGGCCATTCTTAAAAGTCACTAGAACAAAAATTGATATTTATGATGGGTAATTAACTATGGAATTTGTTGGTGAACTAATTAAATTCAACATATACAGTGCCATGAAAATTTTAGATGATGAATAACCTGTTGTTTGTATGGATTTTATTGACACATAGGAGCAAGAAAATTCTTTATTGAGTGGAAGAGATGAACTTGAAAAAATCTTGGAGATGGGAGACGCATCATAGTGGCAAGCCATCAAGGAATCGTTACTGCCCAATAATGATTTAGAGTGTTATTTTGTCAATTGGAGAAATCCAATCAGTTGGAGAAGAAGATGTGGTATATGGAGCTATCATGCAATGGCTCCAAACTACTGCTGTCTTTGATCCAGCCACCAATATTGGAGTGGAATAGTTTTCCTAGCCATTTAAAATACATCTTTTTGGGTGAGAAAGACACGTTACTTGTCATAATTTCTAATAAACTTACTCTTTTGTAGGAAAATCAATTAATTCAAATGCTAAGGGAGCATAAAGAGGCTTTCTGTTGGATAGTGGCACATTTAAAGGGTATTAGTCCCACCATTTGTATGCATGAATATTGGTGGAAGATGAATCCAAGGAGGTGAAGCAACCCAATGTCGTTTATTTGGTGAAAAAGGAAATCTTGAAGCTTCTTAATGCTAGAATCATTTATCCCATTTCAAATTGCAACTAGGTAAGTCTGATCTAGGTAGTTCTGAAGAAAATTGGGGTAACTGTGATAGAAAATAATGATGGTGATTTAATACCTACTTGTGTTCAAAATGGGTAGAGAGTTTTCATAGATTATAGGAAGCTAAAATCAGTTACTAGAAAAGATCATTTTTCTCTTTCGTTTATTGATCAAATACTTGAAAAACTTACAGGTAAGTCTCACTATTGTTGTTCAAATGGTTATTCAAGGTATCACAATATTTTACTTGAACCTAAAGACAAGGAGAAAACAACCTTTACATGTCCATTCGACACCTTTGCTTATAGGGCACGAAGGTGATCATTTATTCAGACTATGCAGTTCTAGAATATTTGGTGACTAAGAAAGAACCAAAGTTGAGATTAATTCGATGAATGTAACTTCTCCAAGAATTCGATTTGGAAATACGCGATAAGAAAAGGGCTAAAAATTTAGTGGCCTATCATCTTAGTTGAATCATTCCAATCAATGCATCTGATGTTATCCAAGACGATTTTCCAGATGAAAGTCTCTTCACAATTCGATAGGTAATTCCATGATATGCTGACATAGTTAATTTCTTAGTAACTAAGTCCTTACCTAGTGATTTATCTAGGGTTGAAAAGATAAAATTAAGTGAGAGGCTAAATATTACACTTGGGATGAACCTTATCTTTGGAAAATTTTCACTGATCAAATTGTTAGAAGATGTGTTACAAATGAGGAAATTCCTTCCATATTAGATTTCTATCATTCATCTATATATGGGGGACACTTTGGTCCCAAAAGAATAGCTCAAAAAATTCTTGAATGTGGATTATTTTAGCCTAAGCTATTTTATGATTCTTACATGTTTTACAAGTCTTGTGACCGTTGTCAAAGAATAGGTAACTTGGGATCGAGAGATTAAATGCCACTTACTAACATCCTGGTATGTTGCTGTGGATTACGCTTCGAAATAGGTTAAGGCTAAGGCTACTTTGTCTGATGATGCTAAAACTGTTATAGATTTTGTTAAATCTAACATTTTTGTTAGTTTTGGAATGCCTTGAGTTATCATTAGTGATCAAAGGACCCATTTTTGTAACAATATTTTTGAGACTTTGATGAAGAGATATGGTGTCACACACTGAGTTTCTATAGCCTATCATCCGCAGACAAGTGGACAAGCTGAAGTGTCCAATAGAGAGATTAAGTTCATACTGGAAAAATGGGGAATCCGAATAGAAAGGATTTGAGATTATGATTAGATGATGCCTTGTGGGCATACCAGACTACTGACAAAACTCCAATAGGCATGTCACTATACAAGTTAGTTTTTGATGAGCCTTGTCATTTACCTGTGGAAATAGAACATAGAGCCTATTAGGCTGTGAAGCAATTGAATATAGACCGAGTATAGGTTAGTAATAATAGGAAGTTGAAATTGCAAGAGTTAGAAGAGATCCATAATAAAGCATATGAAAATGCCAAAATTTATAAGGAAAAAACTAAAGCTTTTCATGATAAAATGATTTTTCGGAAACAATTTTCAATAGTATAAAAAGTTCTTCTTTATCATGAAAAGCTTAAGTTATTTCCAGGGAAATTACGATCTCGCTGGCTCAGGCCATTTATTGTTACTAACATTTTTTCTCGTGGTGCGGAAGAAATTCAAAGTTTAGATACATCCAAGGTATTTAAAGTTAATGGACACCGATTGAAGCCATATTATGAAAACTATCCAATCGAGCATATGGAAGAAATAGAGTTGGTAAACCCAACTTATCTCTAATTAGGTAAGTCGATATACACGTCCAGCTCACGAATTAAAAGAAGTGCATTTGGGGGCAACCCAAAAATTTCAGGTTCTGTTTCAGTTTTATTTTTATTTATTTTTAGTAGTTCTCATTTTTATTTTATTTTGTTAAGTTGTTTTATTTTAGTTACGAATTCATTTCATTTCATTTAGCATTTCCAATTGTTCTTTCAATTTCTGCAATTTTATTTTTAAAAGACCAAAAAGTTTCTCCTTTCTGCATCTATTACCAAATTTTATCGCCCCTAATTTTACTTCCCTCCTTCACATATTTTTTTTCCACTTTCAATCACCTTGCAATTTCGTTAACACCACACAAAACCCACCCTTTCCAAATCTTCTCACCGTAACCCATTTATTTTCCAGCCTACATTTTTTTTGGTTTTCTATCTCATTTTCGTGTTTCACGATTGTAAAAGCACACAGATTGGAATTATGTGATGAAAGAAGAGTGATTCATACAGGTTAGCTTCACCAATCACTTCATTTGTAAACACCCAACCTCTAGATGAGACCACAGCTACAACCCTAACTCCATCAATTCCTCTAATGTCCGAAAGAACACTAAGCCCTTCAATGAGAACATTATTCTACCTATGGAATTAGTTAGTTAGGCATTTCAAGGACGAAATGTCTTAAAGAGGGGGAGAATTATAGCATCCTGTCTCTCAAATGATTGAGAGATTTAAAAAATTGGACTAATGAGTCATATGAGTGTTAGCGTGAAATTGGTACATTTATGACATAAGTGTATTCAAAGGCATAATATGAGCATACACACATAAATTGTAATTGAGACAAATTACACTCAATTTACATATTCCGGGGTATGAAATTGAATGTGATATGAGATATGAATATGTTTTTCCAATGTCTTATTGTAACATCCCCTCACCTATTGCCATGAAAAGGAGTGTATAAGTGTATAGTGACATATGCATGCATTCATATATG
>JANIIA010000010.1:36810689-36822368 GCA_027478495.1 Erythroxylum alaternifolium | reverse complement strand
TGTGCTTAATATGTGGGTATAGTGCCTGTCTAAGCTTTAACAGATGGTTGAAAATGGTAGAGAAATGGGAGGAGCGTTCTAGGTTCTAGAAACTTCTCTCCTTGAGGTAGGTTTCATAAATCCATTTAGACCACATGGCGTCTTTATCCGAAAATAGTCACCAAATATGCTTGCTCAGTAAGACTTTTTGCATAGATGTCGAAGAAATTATACTCAGCCCCCTTCTTGTTTTAAGACAGTGATGTTGTTCCATTTAACTTATAGCAAGCTTGTCAGTTTCTACTTTACCCGACCAAAGAAATGCCTTTAACAATCAGTCCACTTCCTTCCTAAGCTTTTGAGGTACCAGAAGATGGGCAATCCAGTGGAGATGAAGATTACTCAAAATAGAGATAATTAGAGTGATCTTACCAGCATACGAAAGAAGCCTATTCTAGCCACGAACTCACTTCAATTTTGATTTTTTCTAGGAGAGAGATACAATCGGACATCTTCAGCCTGCGACTATTAATATGCACCACAAGGTACCTTAAAGAAGGGGGATGGAGGCTTAGTCCTGTAGCTCTGCTAAGTTCCATAGAATTGTTAACGTCTGATGAGGTATATAAACTACTCTTCTCCAAATTGATATTCAGTCCTAACCATTTCGATAACATTTGCAAACCCTTCATTAGGATATCAATTGATGCTTTATCAGCGGCACAAAGCAGCAGTAGGTCATCCACAAAAATGAGGTGGGATAATTTGAGAGCAGAGCATTGATAATGATAGATAAAGTTCCCATTGGTTGCAGTAAGAGTTTAAGAGTCTAAACAAACCTTCCATGTCAACGGTGAAGAGGTAAGGGGAAAATGGGTCACCTTGTCAAATTCCCTGTTCTTTTTTCAGTGGTTCAGAAGGAATCTCGTTGACCAATATACTCATTAAGGATCTCTGGACATAATCCATAATCCACCCAATAAACGTAGCAGGTAAATCAAAAGTTTCCAGACAGTTATGTAATAATTCCCAGTCTAATGTATCATAAGCTTTGTAGAAGTCAATTTTCATCATACAACTCTTTATTCTCTTCCCCGAAGCATAATCCTTCAACAATTCCTAGAGGAGTAGGATGTTGTCTCTTATATTTCTTCCTGGTATGAAGGCCCCTTGAGAAGCTCTTATCTTCCCTTTGATCGCCACCTTCAATCTATCAGCCACCATTTTAACAATAACTTTGTAGAAGAAATTACAACAGGAGATGGGTCGAAAATCAGTCAGCATTTGAGGATGTTTCTTCTTCGAGACTAAGCAAATGAAGGTATGGTTGGCCTCTCGAAGTATTTTTGTAGTTATAAAGAATTACAAAGTTGCCTCCGTAAACAGCGGACCAGTGATTTCCCACTTAGATTGGAAGAAACATCCTGGGAATCCCAATAGTATTAATTTATGGACGATAGTTTTTCTGTCCTTACCTGTATTTGAATATTCATTATGGATTACTTTTACTACACTATGCAATTGCACATGGAAAATTTTTAGTTGGAAGTTCAAGCTAATGCCAAAGAATCAAGTAAATCAAGAAATTGCACGTATCTAAGAAACGCCACATCTATGCTCTGTCCATGTCAAACTATAACCTTATCATATAACCTCACTTTATCATTTTTTTATTGCATTTTGAGTAAACAATATAATCTGCTAAGAGTTTTTACCACTAAGAAACCCATGAGGTTAGCACTAAACATGCTTTAGCAATATAATTTGATTTTTTTGAAAAATGGATAAATATAAAGTATAATGAGAAAATTGCGCAAAAACAAAGTAGCTTAGAAAAGATGGTTCTCAAACATGGATAGAGTTAAAGCACTCAGGAGTGAAAAAACATAAAATCTCATATGGAACTTTTGGTTTAAAAGAGTTAAGCTTTTGGCAAAACTACTGCGTTTCATTATAACAAATTGAAAAGTATAGGATCAGTCCTTACTTTGCATATGCTAATTAATTGAATAAATTAAAGGTATATTATGTTGATGCCTTAGATAATTTTCTTTAGTTACTTACGAGATGATCTCTGTTAGGCAATGTGTTTCTTCCTATCTTTCATATTAGGCAATGTATATCTTCATATCCTTAATGTATATCTAGGCGAGATATTCTAGGCAATTTTTTAGGTGATTGTTTCCTACACTCTGTGTATATATTGGCTATAATATGTGAATGAAGAAAAGGGGTTTTTTGACTCTCAAATCTTTACATGGTATCAGAGACACCTAGTGGTTAGGGGTACATAAGCAGAAAAAAACAATGAGAGGCAAAACACCGAGAGATAGAGATGACAAAGGATGAGAACAAATGAACCAAGGGACTAGTAGCAATGATGGCAAGAAAGAGGAGCAACAACGGAAGATTAATGACCCCTCATCCCCTTATTTCTTGCACAACTCAGATATTGTCAGGCTAAATATCTATAGGATCACTCTCAAAGGTGAGTCCAATTATCGTGAATGGGCTACGGCCATGAAAAATGCTTTCGAGGAAAAACGAAAACTTGATTTTCTTGATGGCACGATAAAACCACCTACTGATAATAATGAAGATTTTGATGATTGGCTTAGTGTGAAATCGATGTTAGTAGATGGATTATGATTTTGATTGATCTTGGCTTGCATTTTAATATAGCTTATATGGATAGTGTATGTGATTTATGGGATGATTTAAAATTTTAGTTTGATGTTAGAGATGCCATGCATGTGTATGAATTAAAAGAAGCTATAGGGAACTGCAAGCAATTAAGGCAAACTGTGACTAGTTATTTTGGTCGTATGAATGTCTTATAGGATGAATATGATGGCTATCATAATATACCCCAATGCATTTGTGGTGGATGTTCGTGTAACTTGGGCAAGTAATATTTGGAGAAAGTGGAAATTGAGAAAACACGTGAGTTTTTGTTAGGTTTGGATGGAACATTGTTTAGGATCCTTAGAACCAATATCTTGAGTATGGAGCCGCTTCCTTCACTTAGTAAGGCTTATCAAATGGTGAAAAAGGAGGAATGACAAAAGAACTTGAGTCGGGTACCAGAGGAAAGGGTTGAAGCTGTTGCCTTTACTGTCCAAAGGGGAAGGGGTCGTGGTGGTTCAGTGCAAGGGGGAGACAAAGAGAAGGTTGCATGCTCTTATTGTAAAAAGGATGGACATGATGTAACGAATTACTTCAAGCTAACGGGCAAATAACCCAATTAGTGGTTCAAAAATGCATGTGGTAAGGGCTAAGGTGGATGAAGTGGTACTTAGGGTTAAGGACGTGGTGGCATAGGCTCACAACCAGCCGTGGCAAACATTGTCCAGCTCATAGATTTTTCGGTTGCATCTACAAGCAGTAGTGGTGATGCCACAACACAATAATCGTTAGTGCCCATGCTTACCCAAGAACAATGGAGCACTTTCCTCACCATGATAAATCATAGTAAGCAAGCTTAAGGCTTTGAGAAATTAACAGGTATGTAGACCTCCGTTGATTGGATTCTTAATACAGGGGCCTCTTTTCATATAACTGGCACGAAATCATTTCTTGTGGAATAAGCTAAATTTTCTCCTTGGCCAGTTACTTTACCTAATGGTGAAACCATGAATGCTACTTATGTTGGATGTGTGATTGTGGGTGATAATGTTTGGTTGGACAATGTTCTTTATGTGCCACACCTCACCTATAATTTGATTTCGGTGGGTTATTGATGCATGGAATTGTTATGTCATATTTACTAACAAGTTTTGTATGATATAGGTCACACTTCAAGGATGCTGATTGGAGCGGGTGAACGACGTGGTGAGATCTACTACTTCAGTGGTACAAGGCAAGTGCAAGTACATAGGGTGACTGGAGTAGATACCTCTGATTTGTGACACAAGTGTCTGGGACACCCTTCTTCAAAAATTGTTTGTCTTCTTCCCAATTTAGTTAATTTTGGTGATATGCATGATCATAATAAATTTTGTGATGCTTGTATGCAGGTAAAACAAATAATAGATGTGTTTCTTGTTAGTAGTAGTCGGGCTATTGCTTCTTTTGAATTGGTACATTATGATGTTTGGGGACCATATAGAACTCCCTCTTATTATGGTACACATTACTTTTTGACTATTATAGATGATTATTCTCATGGTGTTTGGATTTACTTGATGGCTAAAAGAAGTGAGGTTACACAAATTTTTAAAATTTTTTGTTCAATAGCTCAGACTCAATTTAATACACGAGTGAAAACTATTCGAAGTGACAATGGGACTTAGTTTAAACCTCTTAGGTCTTATTTTGCGAAACATGGAATTTTATTTTAAACTTCTTGTACCAATACTCTACAGCAATATGGGTAGGTTAAAAGAAAACATAGGCACATTCTAAATATAGCTCGAGCTTTACGTTTTCAAGCTCATCTTTCATTTAAGTTTTAGGGTGAGTGTGTTCTTGCGGCTAGATATTTAATTAATCAAACCCCTTCTATGGTAAATGAGGGAAAGAGTCCTTATGAAATGTTATATGGGAATCCCCCTTCGTATAGCCATCTTCGCATTTTTGGATGTTTATGTTAATGCACTTTCTCGACCAACAACAAGACAAGTTTGGTTCACGAAGTAAAAAATGCTTATTTTTTGGTTATTCTCATTCATAAAAGGGATGGAAGGTAATGCTACTTTGTATCATGTGATGTTCGATTTGATGAGAATTGTTTCCCATTTGTGTTGCTTGGGTCCACTCTCCCACCTTTTCCGTCATCTTCAGAGCTTCCATTTAAGTTCATACATCATAATTTGGATGATGAATTGGATGAAGGTGCTACTCCTACTTTGTACATTGACAACCCTCCTGCTGCTCCATCAAATACTTCACTTGCTAATCCCACTGCTTCTTCTCGTCAACTTCAGTTCCTTCTAGTAGTAGTGACTCGTCTGTTACTATAGCTCCGCTTGAGTTATATGGTTGTGGACTTCAACAGAAGAAATCTTCAATAGACTTGCGTGATTATGTTCGCACCAATGTAGTACTTATTGACCTCCCTGTCTCCACCTCTTTATCAGTATCTTCAGGTATCTTGTATCCTCTTACTTGTTATGTAAATTATGATCATTTTTTAACTACAAATCGCGCCTTTCTTGCAGCTACTTTGGCATAGGTTGAACTAAAGTCATACTGGAAGGCCATTCGTGACCCCCGTTGGTGTGAGGCCATGTGCAAGGAAATTGAGACTCTTGAACAGAGTGTCACTTAGACTGTTGAGGATTTACCACCTGGTAAGATTGCCATCAGTTGCAAATGGGTCTACAAAATTAAATATCGCTCCGATGGTACTATCGAACAGCATAAGGCTCACCTGGTTATTTGTGGTAATAATCAAATTGAGGGTATTAACTAGACTAAGACCTTTGCTCCTGTGGCCAAAATGGTAACTGTTCATACTGTCTTAGCTATTTCTGCTACTCAACATTGGGAATTACATCAGATGAATGCCAATAATGCTTTTCTGTATGGTGATTTGCTGAAGAAGTATATATGCGCATGCCTCCTGGTTTTTCGGCCTCCCATCCTAACAAGGTTTGTCGTCTTCATCGATCCTTGTATGGTTTACAACAAGCATCCTAACTCTCAAGACATATAGGTCCTACCAGTCCTATTTCGACTACTCTCTTTTCACCTTGCATAAGGACTATGAATCTCTATGTTCTTGTTTATGTTGACGATCTTCTTATTGCAGGGAACAATGCTAATTTTATTAATCATCTCAAATCCTATCTAAATGGTTGTTTCCCTATGAACGGTCTCGGCTGGCTAAAATATTTTTCCTCAGTCTTGAGGTAGCTCGCTATCCCGATGGTATTTTCCTCTATCAACATAAATAGGGGTTGGATATTCTCTCTGAGGCCAGTTTGACAGCTGCTAAACCGACGAGCTTGCCGATGGAGCAAAATCACCAACTTGCTTTAATTGACGAACCCTTCTTGTTTGATCCAAAGGCATATCGTTGTCTAGTTGGCTACTTAATTTACTTGACCATAACACACCCCGAGCTCAGTTACTGTGTTCATATGTTGATGCAATTTATGCAACAGCTGCAGTTCGAACACTGAGAAATTGCCTTTAGTGTCCTGCACTATTTAAAGGGTAATCCCGACTAAGGTATACTTTCACGTGCTGATTCGGACTTGTCGTTATTGCGAGTCTGATTAGGCTAGTTGCCCTTGGCACTGTCGTTCTCTTATTAGTTATTTTGTTCGGCTTGGTCAGTCTCTTGTCTCTTGGAATACCAAAAAGCAACATACTGTGTCATGCTCGTCTGCAGAAGCTGAATATCATTCCTTGGACACTGTTATTTGTGAGTTGATTTGGCTTAAAAGTTTGCTACGTTCTCTTGGCATTGCACACACCCATAGCCCATGTGTTTGTTCTGTGACAAAAAAGCCGCTCTACATATTGTCTTTAATCCTATCTTCTATGATCACACTAAACATATCGAGATTGATTGCTATTTTCTTTACAACAATATTCAAGTTGGGGTGATCTCCACTTCGTATATTCGTTCTGCTCACCAACTTGTTTTGATATTTTCTCCAAGGCTCGTGGCTCCCAATAGTTTACGTCAGTTCTTTCCAAGTTGGGCATCCACAATCTGTATGCTCCACCTTGAGGGGGGAGTATTAAGCAACGTGTATCTTCGTATCTTTCATATTAAGCAATGTATATCTTTGTATCCTTAATATATATCTAGGCGAGATATTCTAAGCGATTTCGAAGGTGATTGTTTCCTACACCATGTATATATTGGCTGTAATACGTGAATGAAGACAATGGTTTTTTGACTCTGAAATCTTTACAATCTCCCTTGTATCTATCTCTATTATAAATTCGTTTTTATGTGTTCCTACTTCTAGAGTTCTAGCTGACTATAAGCAGTGAATTTTAGACTAAAGATTTCATTAAAGGGGTTTTAAGCTCTCCTCAAACTATTTACGCATGGGAAACTTTCTTGTCCAAGAAAAATATCTAACTTAATAACTTCCCTTGTTAAATAACTAAGTATACCAATATCAAGTATTAATACATGACTTATAAATTATGTTATACCGAATAAATGTGAGGCAGTAATATCCAAATTCAACACTTCAGCATCTCTCAAATTTCTCTGAGTATATTGATGTCAAAGTATATTAGAAGGTATAGAGGTAATCTATTGTTTGTACAAAACGTTAACAATATGCCATTCATTTAATGCTTGTAAAAAATATATCCCCCTGACTTCTAGAGAAAGAACAATTAATAAAGATGCCACTGGCGATTATTGCAAAACAATAAATATTTTCAACGCAAATTCTTTTTGGGAGTTTTATTTTATGCATAATATATGTAGTCTTATATATGATTCATATACACTAGTGAATTTTAGAATATAATAACTAATTGGAGTACTTTGTCATAAGTTTTTGGGTGTCAAACTATATTAATTCGATTGCACTGCAATGATTAAAAGGCACTACCTTCATAAATGTGCTTGAATAAACCATTTAACCTACTTAAAGTAGATGAACCGGTGAAAACTGTAAAGGGTTACGCTAATTCTTTGAAGTTTCAGCGGGTGATATTAACACTCTTTACTGTTTACATGCATGCTTGCTGTTTTCCCATAAAACTTTCTTCAAAGGAAACTACGTACCTCGCAGTCTTACTTAATGGTGTGCCTATTTTTTGTGGAAGAAAGCAACTTCTTTACTAGGGCCAAGACTCAACAGCGCATGCAAAGAAAATGTTTTCGTCCTGCAACCGATGAGCGTAATAACGATATTCATTTTACCGTGGAAAGAAACAAATTCAAGTTTCTGCCGAGAACCAACAGTGATTGTGCTTGCACATATTGTTGGATTATGCTTGCAGGTATGTTCAATCTACAATTGTTGCAGATTCATAAGCTTTTAAAACTTGGGAAACTATGAAAATTTTAAAGAAAGCTACCAAACTTAAAAGAACGTCTCCTTCCAACAAAGTTCTTAACACAACCAAACCACTATACCAACCGAAACTATCTCCACTAAAATGCAAACAGTGCGTTGGGACATCCAATCCAACTTTTAAAAAATTAAACTGAAATTAATTTTGAATTTGAATTTGATTAAAATTGTCTTTATCTATTAATTTTAGAGGTCTGTCATAAGTCTTTTATTAGTTTTTTATAATTAGTTATATTAAAAAATATTAAATCTGACTATCAGAAGTCAAATTTGATAAAATTAAATTTGACTCATTAAATTAGATTAAATTATATTTGAATTAATTTATTGTCTTTAATTGAAATGATCAGTTAATAATACAAGATTAATATAAATTAATATTTATTAAATTAATAACTTTTTATGATATAATATTTTATAGTTTCAATTTAAATTAATGAGATATTTTTATTAATTAGATAAAATTTAGATCCCAATAGTATTAATTTATAGATGATAGTTTTCCTGTACTATCCTATATTTGAACATCCATTCTGGATTACTTCTACCGTACCTTGCAATTGCACGCATCTAAGAAATACAACATCTATGATTTGTCCATGTCAAACTATAACCTATATTATATAACTTCAGTTCATCATTTTTTTGCATTTTGAGTAAGCAGTATATTCCCAACAGTCTTAACTCTAATTTGAGTCTAATGTCAAATTACCATGGAATTGGAAAAGTGTAATTTAAGCTGCTAAGAGTTTTTAGCACTAAGAAACCCACGAGATTAGCACTAAATTGGGATATCAACTCTACCAATATCAACTACTAATATGTGACTTCTTTTTTTTCAAAAGCTAATTGATTTCATTAATAAATGGTTATTTACAAACCAAGTATGCAACTTTACTAATATAATACAAAAGGAACTAGATTGCAAGGTCATATAGGTCATGTGATCAGCTTAGTCCAATGCCCATCTCCTCCTTACGCTTATAGTTAATTTATCTGCAATTCCCCTTGTTATCAGGATGAGCCGAGTTTGGAGCATCATTCCTGAAGAATCTACTCCACACTCCTACTTTGTTGTCTAAAGATCATGTGATTCATTTCTTTCCAAATTTGGTAAACCATTGTGGCCCAACTTAACTTAAATGCTTTGTAATCTGCCTGATTTCCCATTCTTACTTTCAATAACCCATTGATAGTTTCCTGCTATGAATCAGTTGAATTATAAGTGTTCAAAGTTGCTTGCATCGATCTCCAAATCTTCCTTGTATAGCTACACTTGATCATAATATGTTCCAAATTTTCTAGTTCCATACAACATAGCTCATAACTCAAAAAACTAATGTTAAACTTAAGTTTGTCCTTTATGGATAGTCCCCCCTCATCCCCAACCAAAAGATAAATGAATGTGAAGGTCAAATATCTTTATCCTAAACTAGTGCAACCTATTCACTCTAATTTGTTGATCATTTTGCAGAAAACACTTGCAGTTTTTGATGTTAAACTAACCTGATTTTCTAATCGTCCATTTGATTTCAGCTTGTTTCCCCTATTGGCATCTTGGTGCTTGGTCTAGAATGAGATTAGCCATTGCTATTATGATAAAGCCAAATCCAATGGTTATTTCTTATCAAACTGCTCAATTTGGTTTCAAAATTCACCAATCTTCTTAGATGTTGTAACTCCTCGACCCTGTATAGAGGTCCCCTGCAATGCCAGTAGTCAAACCAAAAAAGAGTTTTACTACCATCTCCAATTTCATGGAGCACTAGCTTTGAATCCACTATCTTCTGCTTATGATTTCCTTGAGTATCCCCGACATGTCTTACTTTAACTTCAATGCCCAAATGCTTTTATTTTTAATGATCATATTAAGAATCAATTTCACCCATAGGTCCTCCTTCCTACTACATAACCACCATAGATTATTAGCTAGGCGTGCTTTATTGAGCTCCCTTGAAAAATATAATCCTAATCCCCCTTGCTCCTTTGGTCTACAAATTTTTCTCCAACTAATCTTCAATTTACATCTTCCTTGATTCGAGCCATTCCATAGAAACTCCCTTAGTCTTCTATCCACTCCCTTAGCATGCTTTTAGGTATAGGAAGTTAACTGCACTAATAGTTTATGATGTTGCTCAAGATTGATTGTATTAAAAAGATTATGCCTCTATAGTTAAGGAACCCATTTGTCCATTGATTAATCCTTCCGTGTATGGAACCTAACATCGATTTCCAATCAACTGTACTACCTCTTTATTGAGAGATTGGTACTCCAAGTACTTGAATGGTAAGCTTCCTTGCTTAATTCCCATTTCTCTTGCTTTGATAACTACTTCATTGCTGAAGTTGTTTGATAAATAATAGCAGCTCTTTTAGGGGTTATACATTAGACTAGAAAAATTTTGGAACTCCTCCAAGGAATGCAAGAGTATATCTATGAATTTTCTCTCAGCCCTACAATCACAAAAGTAGGTCATTCACAAAAGTCAGGTCCCTTTACATTTGTGATGGAACTGGAATTTTGGGTTTGTTCTTATCTTGCTTGCTAAGAGTATAGTTAAGGCTTCTATACAAAGTACAAACAAGTAAAGGGAGAGAGGGTTGCCTTGCCTAAGCCTCTCTTTACTTTTATTAGTTTAGTGGGTTCACCATTCACCAAGATGGCCATTGAGGTACTCCGCTACCCATATCCTGAACAGATCTGGGAAATCTGCAGCTTTCATCATATTAAAGAGGAAATTCCAGCTAACTGAATCATATGTCTTGGCTAAATCTACTTTGACTATGCAATTTTCCAATCTCCTCTTAGAGTTGCACCCTTCTAATAACTCATAACATAGGAGAATATTGGTGCTTACAGACCTCCCTTTTAAGAATACATTTTGCTAAGGGTTGACTATTTTCTCCAAGTTTGCTCTCAAAATATTAGCCAAAATCTTTGTAATTACCTTATATAAGAAGTTGCAACTAGCTATGGGTCTAAATTGCTTTAGTCTTTTTGCGTTGCTTTATTTGGGTACTAGATTTATATAGGTTTGTTCCACTCCTTAAGAATTGCTTTTTCTTGGAAGAACTCTTAAACTGCTCTGACAACATCTTCTCCGAGTATGTTCTAGATTTTCTGAAAAAATCTTGCATTTTATTCGTCAAATCTTAAGGATTTATCAGGATTCATAGATAACATAACCTCCCTTATCTCTTCCCTTATAACTTCCCTAATCAATTGGCTTTTACTGCCATCGTCAACCTTTTTGATTCCTAAGATCACCGCATTAGGAATATCCTTAACTAGGGATGTCAATGGGTCAGGTCGCTTCTGAATTGGCTAGGCCCAACCATAGGCTGACCAGCTCGTAGTCAGATAGTCCATGGTATATTTTTTAAAAAAATTAAAAAACAATGTTGTTTTTGACAAAATGACATCATTTTTAACATTACCATAGGGCCATAGGCCGAGCCAGGTTAGTCTAAGCTCAGGCACGCCGAATAATTTTGGCAAGTAGCCCATCTGTGGTCCCGTCAACCTGGGCCAAAATCGGACTAGGCCTGGCAGGTTGGGCTAAAATTGACATTCTTATCCCTAACTCGAGTTTCATTCCCATATTATTTGTAGAAGTAGTCAACCCTTTTCTTGTCCTCCTGGTCCTTATGCTTCTTACCTACATCATCTACCAATAATTTAACAGTATTCTTTTTCCTTCTT
>JANIIA010000010.1:36793784-36808717 GCA_027478495.1 Erythroxylum alaternifolium | reverse complement strand
TAGATTAAATTCCTGAGGAAAGTAATCTAAATACCAAGGGAGTGATGGAATTTAGAGGAAAGTTTTTACTTTACTAACTACTAAAAAAAAAGAACCAAACGTAATAATATAAATTTTAAGAAAATATTACTTGTCCCAAGCAAGAATCAATGCCAACCTATGTGTTCTCCTTTGTGTTGAACTTGAATACAAAAAGTTCATCCTTGTTCACCATAGCATTCTTCAATCCTTTGTTTCTCCAAGTAGTTATAGCCCATTTGATAATTAGAGGAAATGCTAGATGCTTCTCAAGGAAAGAGTCTACAATTAAGCTTTTCCATTTCTACGCTCCTTGAAGTAACACTTCTAGAGGTGACTAGATTGGCCTCTCCTCGTCAGATTCCATGAACCTCAATTTGCCAAGATTCTCAGAGCTACCAACGATTGTGCTCCATGTCATCTTCCCATTTCCATTTACCTCCCTACAATGTTGTCTGCCCGATGAGCCTCCCAATAGGGGAAACTCTGAATGGTTAATTAGGTTTGTTGTTGTGTTTTAGGGTTTCCTTAAGTCAAGAAGAGGCTGGGTTTTTTGGGTATTGTTGTTAGCTGCCTCTTGCTCCATTTAGTCTTTGGATGGTCTAGATATTTAAAGGGTTCGGTGTTTGGTGAATGGAGACAGAGAGATCTAATAGAGATGGCAGTATAATTAATATATGACTTATGTTAAAACGATGTAAGGAAGTAATATAGTTAATTTATTGTGAAGTAGGTTCTCATCCAGATTCAACACCTTAAGGGTGTTTGGTTCCGTTTTCTTTAAAGGTTTTTCGTTGTTGTTTTTGTAAAATTAAAAATAGATGCTGAAAACGTGTTTGGTTAACCATATTTTTAATTTTTGTTTTTTAAAAAGAAACCGCAACAATTTTATGGAAACGGAAAATTCAGGTTTTCATGTATTATGAAAATAATTTTTTTTCCATAACAACAGATTTCTCTCGCTCTGTGCCATCTTCTGGGTCTTTTGTCATTTGTGATTTTCTCCAAGTTTTTTTCGTATCTGTTGCCCCTATGTGTTTTCTAATCTATTAATTGATTTGTTGTTGGTGTTATTTACGTTGAAAGCTGCATAAACTACATGTCAATCGCCTTCTCTTCCAATCGTCGTCACGCAAGAGTAATGAAAGAAAGCAAAACTGTCATGCTACAGTAACCTGTAGCATAATTCAACTTAATTCGTTAATTCATCAACTACGGTTTTCTTTCACCAAGAGTCTCTTCTTGTCTTTCTCACCTTGCTGATAGTAAGCAGATAAAATTTAGATAGAGAAAGTTAGTATTGATAGAAAGATTGGAATAAGAGATTTAAGAGTGCTTACGGTGGGAGTGATGAGTCTTGCTTAATTATTCATATTTATCAAATAAAGAGTGCAGACCAGGAAAGAAAAAGATGGTTGTGAGTAGATGAGTGGATTATGTGAAGTGTTTCCCTATCAAAGAAAGTATTTTCTAAAAAGGGTTCTTTCTGGTTTTACGTACTTGATTGATCACCGTCTAGAGGAAGATTCTAAAACTAAAAACTATGCATAGAAGCTGTGGTAATCCATGTACATGTTTGTTCGTAAGTGTGAGGTAGACGACGCAATGAATTCTAGTAGTAAAGAAGGCCCACAAGTTTCTGTGGCAGAAGCATCTCCTCAAAGTCCATGTCTGTATTCTTCTCTTCTTCACCATATCCTCTCTCTTTGGTCTTTCCCTCTGCTGCTCTAACAATGTCTGTTGTTTCTTCTTCTTTGCAACTTCCATCTCTCGTGACTTCATGAAAGAAGCTTACATTTATCCATCAAATTCCTTTACCAACTTTTCAACGCAAGACCTTTGGATCTAAAAGACCACTTGAGCTCTGCCATCCTCTCTTCTCTAGTGACCTTCCAAAACTCTCGCTCCGACCTTGTGCAGAAACACAACAACCCTGCATATATTTTAATTTTAGTTATAATGATAATTAATTAATCTAAAAATATAATGCATTATATTATAATTATTACACGTAAGAATATAATAAAAAATAGAAACAAGATGATAAAATCAAACACGTTTTTTTATAGTTTTTATTACAAATTTTAACCAAACAAGTTTTTGTTTTCAATTTTTATATTACAAATCTCAACTAAACAGATTTTTATTTTTAAGGAAAAAACAGAAACTAAAAACAGGAAACAAACTAAAAATAACAACAGAAAAATAAAAGTGGAACCAAACGACCCTTTAGTATCTCTCACATTTTTCTCTTCCTTAGAAGGTCCAGAGGTAATCAATTGCTTGTCCAAAACCTGAACCATACCATAACTTATCAGTGACAATTTTTTTAGAAGATATGATTATGTATTCAATTGTATTCATTTATATAAAAAGAGAGATTTATGATCTAACATACACGAAATCAACCCTTTTTAGGTCTAAATTCAATCAAATATTTTCTTTCATATTAAAATGCACTTTATTTCCTGATAGAAAAAGAATAGACGATGAAATTGATTTGATAAGAATTTCCGGTATATTTTGCACTCAATCAACTTTTAACTTTTTTGAAAATTAACATAGAAATTAATAAACATTATTACAATTTAGGATAAAATTGAATATGTTAAAATCAATTTGTAAATATTTATTAACAATAAAATTTAATTTTTTAATATTTGCAGCTTAAGATTTTATCATTAGAAACTAAAAGTTATATTTTTTCATTCTTTTTTCTTTTTAAAATTTTTTGAAAATTTGTATTTCACCTTGAGTGTAATTTACCTCACAGTTTTGGATCCCACGTTTATGGACGTTAATGGGTCAAAAACGGGTCAGATCAGGCTGAGCTGAAATTGCTATCCGTACTCACATATGCCTAGACGGTAATAAACTAATATCCCGTGCTTGAGTGCACACACACTCATTTTTTTGAACCTTTCCGTGATCAATCTTAGGCTTTCAGCCCTGTTTCCGATAGACCGCCGGTTCTAGGATTAGGGTTCAGCTGATGGGAGAGAATCATCAGTACCAGTATTACCACAACGGCCACCAACCGCCGAACTACCACCACCAGCACTACCCATATCATCAAGACAACTTTGTCGACCAGAATCAGGAGTACCACCAATTCAACAACAACAACAACCGTGATTACTATTCCAATTATGACTCTAATTGCCAGATGAGTGGTCCGTCGGTTGAGTTACATGGCAGTGGCGGAGGAGGATTCCGGTTCAACGGCCGAAAAAGAGGACGGTATCGTGGAGCTTCTCCGGGTAACCGACCCAGTTATCACCTCTCTATTGTAAATGCGTATTATCGATTCTAAGTTGCATGGTGTGATATGTTCTTTTGGGTTGTTAAATGTTCCTTATCGTGAAACAGAGTTTTAACAATATTCGGTTGTTTTCTGTAACTTGATGTTTGCTGCATTTTTTGCTTCTTTTATGCCAGTGAATTTATGAATTTTGCTTTGTTTTCTCCTTCCCTGCTTTTCAGGTCGCAACGATGGCGGCTGTAATGCGAAACTTTATGTTGCACCAGTTCCAAGGACAGCAACTGAAGTAGAAGTTAGTTTTTCATTTTATTTGATACATCTGTTTTCTTCCTTTCTTAAAATGCTTGCCAATTTTCAAACTTTTGATTATAACTTTTCATCTAGATCCGCACATTGTTTGAAGGGCACGGTAGTGTTGTTGAGGTCATTATACCATGGGATAAGTGGATTAGCCCTGATCAAGGTACTTGAATTGATAATAGATTCCTGCTTGTCTTTACTGGAACGTCTATCATATTGATCATTTCAGAATCAATCCAATCGGCTATTGAAATATTCTGTTGATTGTTGTGATGACTATAGCCTAGCACTTCTTCCAATGTGGAAGCTTGATTAATCTGTCCATTTTATTCTTCCCCAGTTGCAGTATGGTATTGTTTGCCTTTAACTCATCACAAGAGACATACTCTTAGAAATGAATGTTAGTATGAATTTCTTTATCGGAATTTGGTATAGCTAACTAGATTGTAACATTTGTTTCCTTCTAGTGTTGTGTGTTTTCCTTAATCTTCACATCTTTAACATTTGGTATATTCTTCCCCTTGTTATGTAGCCAGTAAAAACTAACTTTTGATGCCATGTTGATGGCACATATCTGTGGGAGATCATTTAAAGTTGTAGGTGTACTCATGCAGGATTTTGTTTTGTTAAATATTTGACACTAGAGGAAGCTGACAGGGCTATTAAGGCTTTAGATAGCCAGTACATTTTTCCTGGGGTAAGTATTAGCCGTTAGTTCTGTCAAGAACTTATGCTTTTAATTATGTTGTTCATTTATTGAAGATTGGTTTCAATTCAGCTAGCAGCTCCAATCAAAGTGAGGTATGCTGATGGTGAACGGGAGCGTCATGGTAAGGGAAGGGAATAGCTACATGAGCTGTGTGCTTTCCCATTGTACTTGGTATTAATTTCCATGCTTGCATTTAAATGTCAGTCGCACAATCAAGCATACCAATGAGCTTATTCATTGACTTTATGTTGCTAATATTTTTCTTTACTCTCTTCTTTTTTTTTTCCTGCTGGAAACTCTATTATTTCTACTTCTGTATTTATTCCTCATATTGTTATTTGGCAGGTGCATTTGTGGACAAACTCTATGTTGGTTGTGTGAACAAACAAGCTTCAAAAGAGGAAATTGAGGAAGTATGAGCCATCACTTCTTTCATTTTATTTTGTTTTCTTGAATAGTGGGAACATATTAGCTGATCATTCATTTTCAAGTCTTGGCCCTCCTTGTGAATGGTTCAACATGGATCTAATTGAAGAATATGTGTGTGCCTGTGAGTGCACGCAATGGCAAGTGAGGAATGACTGTCCATTATTATTTAATTAATTAAGTAATCTTCCATGTGGGGTTAACTGATTCCAGAGTTGAAGAATGCAAACATTGCCGCATTGCAATTACGTTCACATCACATCGTCTTGCTTATGAAAAACACATTTGCAAATTGCTCGAGTGTCTATATTTGGTACTAGTTATAATCTTCATTTGTTTTCATTGGAAATAACTTAGTGGAACTTTACTCTTACACTATGTTTCTATGGATGAATGCAATTGGTTTAATGTAAATCCTTTCTTTGTTAGATATTCTCTCCTTTCGGAATTGTTGAAGATGTATATATTGCACGTGATGAGCTGAAGCAAAGTCGTGGTGGGTACTGTGTCCAACTGTTGTTTCTTTTGAATTGTCTCTCCTTTGCTTTAAATACTTTGGTGATAACATATAGGAAGCTGATTTTTGCTATGATGTGCTCTAAGGTGTGCTTCCTTAAGCAAGGATCAGCAGGGGCTTTTTTGATAGGCCACATAGTATCTTAGTTGCGAATTCTGGGACTTTTTGCTACTCCCTTAATGCTTTTATCTATTTTCCCTTCTTGATGATATCTCTCATGTTTTCCTAGATTCTCTGCTGCAAACAGTTTGTCTCAGTGCTAGTTACTCTTGATTGGGTATTTACATTTGGAGGTCTCAAGAAATGCATGCCTATGTTGGCTATAATTTTGTTGGTTCTGATATGATGACCAATTTTTTCTGAAGGATGTGCGTTCATTAAGTTTTCTCGCAGAGATATGGCCGTTGCTGCAATTAGAGCACTAAATGGAAGTTTCACAATGAGAGTTAAGTACGGGAATTGACTTGTTCTCAATTGTTACAACCCTTCTGGTGTTTATTAGGCTATTAATATATTCTCTTGGTAACTTTTAGGGTTGTGATCTGCCATTGATTGTACGTTTTGCGGATCCCAAAAAGTCAAGGGCTGGAGATATAAGGTTTACATCTTCCATATTAAGTTCTATATTCAATTTTCAAATTTGTTACATTTTCTTGATGTTAAGATGAGGAATGGCCAACTAAACTGAAGATCCGAATCTTTCTTTTGCTTTGATTAGGTTGTCATGAATCAATGGAAATTTCCCTGACTTTCTCTCCTATTTCAAACTCTTAATAATCTGTCTTTTTCTAGGGGAAATTGTCCAATTGGTGCTTCAAATTTTGGTTCGTGCTCTCAAGAACCAGTCACTAGGTACAACACGTGGCTTCAGTTTCTCCTTCCTTTGTGCTGAATAAGTTCTCCTGAGTTGAATTGTTGCAGGTCAGTAGCCAATTTCGGTGATTCTATGGGAGGACATGCTGTATATCCTATCCCAGCAGCTTCAACATACTATCACGCGCAACCTGTTTCCTACATGGCAAAACAGGAGAATTTAGCTCATCATATCATGGAACAACCACAACATCCTCTTCAGCAATCACAGTTTGATTTGTGTCAGATGCCACAACCACATCAACAAACTCCTCAGAAATCTTTTATGTCATCACAACAAACACAACCACATCAACAGACTCCTCAGAAATCTTTCATGTCATCTCAACAAATGGATACTGAAATGCAGAATGTAGAGCAACTGCCGAATGCGGAGACTTACACAAAGGTGATAATTGTGAATGTTTAACCGAATGATTTATCTAAATTAAGTTGGTTTTGGGTCAGATGTTGTATTCCTGTTCAGATGTGTGTTTTGATCTATTAGTCACACATCTTGCATCATTTTTTTTTGTAAATTTTATGCACCGTAACTGAAATTTGTTATGCCTTGTGAGATGCACTTACTGCATTTCATGTTGGTTATATCCATATGCATCATGTGGACACCATAAAAATTTGCAAATTAGTCTTATCAATTAAGTCCATTATATGCCGACTGCCATGTTGAAAAGAGTTGATTCTCTTGTTTGTTCAATACTTGATACCTTTAATCTCATGCATAATGTGGAGAAATTCCAAGATATTTCCATTATGAATTATATGGCATTTCTTGATTCTCTAACAAACTAAATGTGATGAGTGATACTAACCTGCAGTTTCCAAGTACTGAAAGCAATCCTCAGACTGCTCTGAATCCTACCGAGCCTGCTGCAACTTCAAGTCCCCAGATAGTGGACTCCCCAGAATGTGATTGGAGTGAGCATGCATGCCCTGATGGTTACAAGTATTACTACAACTGTATCACTTGTGAAAGTAGTGTAAGCTATCAGCCTCTACTTCATTGCATCCTGCTATTTAACTTTCAACTGTTTGACAAGTTGCACCTTATTTGGATGGTTCCTGGTTATGGCAATTATGTATTTCCTCCTTGACACTTTCTAAGTAGAATCATATTAGATTCTCAAGGTGAAAATTACTTGTGGAATATATTATTACTAAGCCCATCTGATTATTGACCTGTAGTGGGAGAAGCCCGAGGAGTTTGCCTTGCTTCAGCAGCGCATGCAGAAGCACGTAAAGATGCAAACGCCTGATCAGCAACCATTTTCATTGCCTAAAAATTTCTCAGCCGTAGAAGTTGATCAATTACAGAAGGTGCAGGTTTCTTAATCATGAACTTTTAAGAATATTCCGGCTGAACTTTAGGATAATTTTGTAGATAGCTTTTGATATCCCCGGGAATGCTTTTCCTGTTATTTTGTACAATGTGGATATGATGCCTGTGGCTAGCACTTCTAATTTAAGAATTGGTTGGAGTTACGCTAATTGCTTTTATTGATTAGGGTTCTTATCAGCTGTTAAATAGCATATAGATATCCGTGCTCATAGACCAAGCAAGTGCTGTCTGCAGGATCCTGACCTTACGCAAATACAATTAGAAACCAGCCCAGTTGTTGATCACACCTGTGTATAAAAAGGTTTTCCATGCTCAATTGCTGCCTACTTGATCTATGGCATGATAAGAGTATGTAAATTTTCGTTTGGTTGCCTTGAGAGGAATTAATGTAATCATTGACGAACTTCTGAAGCATCTGATACATCTTGAAGAATAATGCGCCTAAAAAACAAATATATATGTATTACTTCTTAATGCTTCCAAAAGAAAACACTTTGGATACAAGTTCGTGCCTCAATTTCACAAAAAAGATAACTAGCATGATCAGGTTAAAGAGAACTGAACAATACGCACCAGCCCCTAACTGAAAGTACCTTTTTGGGCCGAATTATTAAATGGAGAAACCAAGTAGGAACCTAAATGATCCAAGGTTTCTTTTTCCAAGCTTTTATTTAATTCTCCACCCTTTCGTGGAATGTAGGTATCACACTCAATTCTGATGCCATTTAAACATCTCTCCATAAACAGTACGCAAACTACTCGAAAAGGATGCTGTAAATCAGTTTTCATTACGTTAGGTTCTTAACTACGTACAAGATCGAAAACATTTTGCCATTATCAAACTCCACATTTCCTAGGAAGCGTTTTGTGGATTCCTAGACAAGGTAAAAACTAGACTAGGCTCTCCCTCTATTAAATGACCAACTGCAGGAAACCCCAAAAACAAATGCACATTCCTTCTTCACCAAAAACAAATGGTACCGGACAAAAAGGTAGGGCCACAAGCATTTAAGGCGGTGAAAACCCAATATCTAAATCATCTTATCCTCTACTTCAACAAAAGCATGCATTTAAAAAATAAGTAGAAGAAGACGAAGAAGAAGAAGAAGAAGAAGAAGGCCTGATACGAGTACATATAAACTTAACTATACTATAGAAGTCAGCTCCAGACACGAAGAAGAACCCATGTAACAATGGTCTAATCCGGGTTTCTGTCTGAGCGAGTAGGGTTCTGAGTTTATCACCCATCAGCAAGGTGATTACATATACTGATAATATAATGAAATGTCTTTCATCTACAAGTCAGTGTGAGGAAGCTACAAAAGAAGTAATTTGAAGCTCTCAATTACTCTTCCTTTATCATACGAGAAGGGACAATGTCTTGAAGAAGACCATTATCCTTGGCCAAAGCAGACCCTAGTGCATTGCAAAAGCGCCTCTCACCCAATGAACTAACAATAGAAGAAGTCCCATTATAACCAAAACCCAAATGAGGGAGACTATTACCGTATGATTGCTGGTGCTGTTGATAGAGCGAGAAATTGTTTCTTTGCACTGGCGTAGCAAAAGGAGTTGTGGAGAAACCAGACTCTGGTGGTGCTCCGATAAAACTTGGTCGAGGCATGACTGGACTTGGATGAGTGTGTTGGCCCTCATAAGTGGTCACGACTACACTTGGATCAGTAAATGATCTTTCAATTCTCTTCTTTACATTACATGATGCGGCGGTGCAACGGTAGTAACTCCTGAATCAACACAAATGAAGCATTAGCTTCCGAAATTATCAAAAATCTCAACTTCAAACTTTAATGGATTAGTAAATGTGAGAACATCCAAGTTAAAGTATAGTACCTAGGGAAAGGACTATTCTTCACAGCTTTTTGTCCGTACTTTCTCCATCTGTACCCATCTTCCAGATGATCAACCTCGCTCTTTGTCATGAATGCAAACTTCGGTTCTTTCGGTCTCTTCTGATTTGTCTTCTTTGGTTTCAGCCTTTATGCAAGTAAAGAAAAAAAGAAAAAAGAACATGCAGAAGCCATCAATCTTCAAGTTCAAATTTTACTTAACAATGCACAAACACACATGTATACTCCTGTTCTTGATCACATTCCAGATGAGGATGGCCACGCCACTATACGGAAAACACAAGAGCATATCAAGTAAATAGCAACCCTATCTTTTTCATCGAGGTTCTTCTAAACATGAAAGAAAAAGAAGAGAAGTAACCATTAAAGACTCACTCTTTCTTGGTCTTTTGCTGTTCTATTTCCTCATTGTCCCTAGGCTTAACTTGTTCATCATTCAAGGCCTCACTAGAAGCCGATGAAATCGACGAAGAATTAGGTGTTGCAGGCTGATTATTCAACAACTCTGATGACTCCATCTTCTTATCAAGTGGATTCGGTGCTTGCGCTGTGGATGGCACCTGTAGAATATCAAACAGAGAAGAACCAAATTCCTGCATACCCAGTAGCTCCATGAACCCTAATGAACTCTTATCTCCCTCACACAACTCCAACACGCCCTGTAATGGGTAAATGCTCTGCACATGGTCAGGAAATGTAGAGGAGCCAACCGCGTTCTCTATCTTTACCTCTTTTGTTCCCATAGCTCAATTAAACCACTTCCATAAACTTCATGAAAAACCTATAGATAAGAGGAGACAAAAGATAAACGCTGCAATATAGATGGATAGTCTAGTGTTTGGGTCGTGAGGTTTTTACGGTAGGTAGGTGTGTGGATCAAGAGAGAAAGAAAGCGTATGTTGAAGAAAGTGAACATTTATGAGGCTGTGTGTTATGAGGTTTTGGTCTTGAGATGGCAACGCTAGACGCAATGACCGGCAAATGTAGGTCGACATTTTGTACGGACTTTATCAGTTCCGGTCTGAAAATTCAACGCACGAGCCTCGATATGGAGTGGAATGCTGACCGACAACCTAAGTGGTTCGACCCTTTCATACCTAGACTCTTGACTGGCTTGATTAACTCGTTTCCTAGTGTGAACTGGGTTTAGCCACCCGTGAGATGCTCACGGCTTGTGAAATAAAAATTTTAGTGTCTTCACGCATGTGCATGTGGACATAAATGAACCCTGTACAAGATATTAACAGATTCTGTTTTCACTTTCCAATTAAAAGCATCTCTTTTTTGGAGATGACCATACACAACATTGGTCTGTGGATTTCCTTATTTACTTCCACTCGTTAAAATATGTAATTTTGAATTACGTATGTTTTATAATAACATTTTAAGTTGTGATTTATAAGTTATTATGTAATCATAAATACAAATACAATTATAATGATTATATATAGGAGATGGAAGCCTAATTGCCAATAATTGAAACAAATAAGAGCTGTATTTAAAAATTTTATTAGTATTGGTGAAAGAATACACGGGAATGATGTTATATTAGTCTAACTTTTGGTAAGGCATTTGATCACTAAGAAAAAGAAGTAAATTATATAGAAAAGACAAAAGGGAGATAACTTGAAATGGGATTAAGATTGTCAGTGTAGTTGGATACATATATGGATGTTGTGCAGATAATGAAGAAGCTGCTTGGTTTGTATATCTTTAATTAAAAGCGAGAGAGGGTGATGAAATGAACCCACAAGGCAGCAAAAACAGAGAGAAAAGGAAAAAGGGGAAAGATTACGGATTTCTCTTTACGAAATTTGGAAAAGTTGATGGCAAACGTGCGGTGGAACCACACCAATGCCCCCACTAGTGTTGGGATCGCACGCTGACATAATTTGCGTGTAATTCATTCTCACCCCTTTGCATGCCTCAATTCAATTATTTACTTTCTCACTTCTTTCTGACCTAGTTCCCTCCATACATTTACTTTCCTGTCTTCCTCTGGTTAAACATTTCATATGTTTACTTGTACTTGCCAAAACTGAAGAAAGAAAATGTATATCCAACCCATGCAAGACATGTCTTTTTCTTTTCACAGCTATCAGAAATTCAAATACCTATTCCCATTCATTGTCATTGACATCACCATAAACCTATCACATTTAATGTGGTTAACTTCCAGTCTCCTTAAAAAACTCTAAAACTACCACAGACTTTCCTTTATCACTATAAACCCTAGCTTCATTCCATACAACTGTTAAATATATACATTTCCTCACTGTACGTTCAATAAATACTAACTGAGGTTCTATTCTTAAAGAAAAATATAAATATTTAATCTTTTGTGACTTCCCGCAGACACACAGTTCGATGGGCAGGGCCGTTGGGGACGTTGGCCGTTATGTATCCCACACGTATTTATTCGCGGGCCCTACACATGCACCGCCACGGATGCACGAGGCTGATCTGACACTCTACCATGCTCCTGCTCGTACCGTAACACGTGCCCAAGTTTGCGCCGCAGAGTTTGGCCACCTCCACCGCCAATTTTGAATCGATTCTACGTCACCGTATAAAACTACACGTGTTTTTTTTAGTATGTATTTATCAGATTACACATTCTTTTTGAGGTTTCATTGGAAACTTAAATGACTAACGATTCGATTATTAAAACAAATGGCATGGAAACTCAACCGTTGTTTCATATATAATGTTCTTACGATATTATATAAATTTTAGGTTAATCTTTATTTGAACGCTGTTTGTAATTAAGAATATTCTGGGATTTGTCTTCTGATAAAAAAGTATATATGGAGCATACCAATAATAATAATAAGTATCCTGCTTAGTACTACCGTAGACCAGAAGATTAGATAAATGAGTTAGGCGTTTGACTAGAATTTGCCTTCTTGGATACGTTTGGGAGCTCGAAAAGATGAGACAAGAAGATACAGATAAACATGTTAAAATACATAGATGTTTTTGTTCTTTTCCGCAAAGTCATTGTCTTCGTTACCAGCTCAGTTTGTGGACACAGAGTTCGATACTTTGACTATGGTCACTTATCCTTCCAATTTTGATGCCTATCTTGTACATATTGCCCAACTTTGGTCAAATCTTTGAATATTTCCAGGGATTGGTGGGAGTAGGTTTTCTTTTCATGTTAGAAAACCCTTTTTTAATGCCATTGTTATCTTAGCATAGTAATTAATATTTATAGACTTCTACTTTAAGTTTCTCCGTTTGTTTTGGTCCATGAGGCACATAAAATGGAAATTGCAAAACTGGCGGTCGTTTCCATCCTAAATGAATGTTGTGTCGAACCTAACTTGTATACATTCTTGTTCTGTCCGTTTAGTCAATTACATAATTTTGAATAGTTGATTCATCATATAATATATTTAAAATAAGTATTTTTATGAAGTATTAGGTATATTTAATAATATATACTCAAAAAATTAAAAAATCTTTCCTTGGATTCCATCTAAGTTTGTTCATGAGAGTTAATTATTGATCTTGTTCACATCCTCCTTTATTGGCTTGTTAAAGGTATTTCTTACGAGGTAACACATTTCACCTAACCAAATACTTTAATTAGAAAAATAAACAACCAATTTGAACTTATCCCTTTCACAATAAATAAGCACATCTTTATTTGAAAAATCTTGTCCACAATCCCGTCTCCTCTTAAGAGACGTTTTGACAAGGAGTGGAATCCAAACAAATATCTCGCTTCTAGTTTATTATATATGTTTGAATCTCTCCCAAGAAATAACGTACGCTCGTCATCTTGATCGAACATGCTTAATATATAAAAACATATATGTTGAAGCGCTCTTACTTTGACTTTGCGACTTTGCCACCATGTGCAGCTAGTCCCTAACTTGGGTTTAATATGAAAATATTAAATTATCAACACTAGATTGATGATATGATTCACTAAAAAAGATTGTGTCCCCCTAAAAAATGCTATAGCTCTTCTTCACGAGCTACATACCAAAGCAATTGCTTCAATTATATGGTGTCATGTCAAACTTCTGGAAGGTCTACTCCATTTGAGAGGGATACGTTACATATGAAGATAGCGAGAGTGTGGGATGGACCCATCAGTATCTTCATGACAAGATAAAGTGAGGCATATCTCATCTATCAAGGGCCTAATTTACATGCCCTCCAAACGAACTAGATTGCTTTCCTCGATCCGATCCGACTCTAATAACGTGAAGTAGCAATAAAAATCCATTGTTCCAGTTTAATATTATTAAGGGTTTAGACTGTTGGTAGAGAGGTGGAAGCACCAATTTTCACGGGTTCATTATTACTTAAAACAACGTGCACTCCTAATGAAATGCTTTCCTACTGCTATTGCATATTGGCAGCTACAGTTTCTCACTGTTATGTATTTGGTGCTTTGAACCTGTGAATCTCAGACTTGGAAAGTTCATAATAGCCATGACCAGAATCGAATCATTGGTCCATTTTCTTGTCAAATTTTGGTCGAGCAATTAGTAAACCATCTCCAATTTTACCATCATTAGACCCGCATGTGTCTTCCTGATCAGTCCATATCAGACGGACAATGCCATTAATCTAAAGAGCTATCATTCTAAAACATATGCTTTCTTGTGACTTCGGATGTAACAAATACCTTTCTCCAGGCATAAACCTGTTATAATTCAAGAAAACCATCATTCATAAACGTGTAAAAATCACTATACCTTTTTAGTGTTTCTGAAACTAACGGAGGTGCGAATATCAGGACTATGTAAGGTTTTTTTTTTAATGTTAACTAGCGTTTTATAGTAATCTGGACGAGACATCTTTGCCACTACGGTTGAGTTTTGGCCCGGCAAGCAAATCTTTACCCTGCCAAATTGGTCTCCTTGACCCATCTTGTCTTTTCCCTACGAGAATATAGTACAATGGACCTTGAATCTATAACATGCAATTATTAAGACCTTCAATAATTTAATTTTGCGATAAATTATATGACCTGTTTTGAAACTACCTTGCATCTATACTAGCTAGAGAAAGACTGCCAATCCTAAAACAAAAAAATGTTACCACTTCACTAAAATTCTAAGCAAAGGTTTAGATGCCTATAAGTAATGCATAGCAGAAATTGCAAATATTAACAACAACAATAATAACCTCAATCCTTAATACATAAAGCTTCCTGTAAAGAAAAAATATCAATTATATGCAACATTTTTTTTACATTTTATAAAGAGATTGTTCTGTAACTTAAAATTGTGATTCCATAAAGATATGACCTACTTGTGAGGTCCACAAAGCATGGGAAAGCCTGACCATGAATTACTTATAACACCGTACTTATTTAGGAGAGTCAATGCAAGTTTGCAAGCCAATGTAGCATTCTTCTAGTATAGAGGCATTTCTTTTTATATTTATAGGCACTTCAATCTTTCAAATGATATTTATACTGCATTATGTATTTAATATCACATATTTCAACTCTCCTTCGTCTCTTTTTTTTTTTTTTGAAAATATCAATCTTCTTCTCAATGGCGGAGCCAGGAATTTGCTGGAGCCGGGTTTGATTGGACAGCGATGACTTGACGGTGAAGACTTCCGGCAAATTCAACATTAATTCAAAAAATAAT
>JANIIA010000010.1:36781465-36791733 GCA_027478495.1 Erythroxylum alaternifolium | reverse complement strand
AAATTTAACAAAGACAAAGTTGGGTCACCTAGTTAGAGAGTGCTTACTGGGAATCTGGGATTAAGGAACAGAGATAAAGATAAGAATGCGGAATGGTAGTGGCAGTGATTTGAGGTTGGTGGAAGATGAATACCTCAAGGATTCAAGGAAGCAGTCGGCACTCGGCAGAAGACCTGAAGAAGTGAAGATCAGAAGATGAACGGCGGTGAGCGGTGGGCGGTGGCGTTCGCTGATCGCCCTTCAGTCTGAGACTCTGAGCTGAGCAAAAGGTTCGAGCAACAGAGAGAGGAAGAGAAAAGTTAACATAGCTTTTGTTTAAATTGTTTTATTAATACGATATTCGGAGAAAAGAAAAGAGTAAAGTCGCGATTTCGACTTTCGGGAATTTCACCAAAGTCGCGATCACGACTTTACTCTTTTCTTTTTACTCCTACCTGTTTTGGTAAGCCGGGGCTAGCGTGGGGGCTTGTCCCGCGCTAGCTCTGCCCCTGCTTCTTCTTATTAACATTTTGGTGGTCAATACTTAAGTGAAAAACTATAATCGAGAAAATGTATTTTTGAAGATGAGTTCAACCTGGACTATCATATCGAAAGTTTCAATCATATAACCACCTTAACTAAGAAATCATCTATTCCATAAAGTTGAGTTTTTCTCAGTACAAAGAAAGAAAAATCACAATTTTATATGCAAATGAACTTTCATACAGAGATTTCAGCCTATGTTGTATTCTTTAAAAAGGAGAATATTATCAGGATTTTTATATTTTACGACTCTACATTTATGTTATCACGACTAAATTAAACTTTATTTTTCACATTTTAATACATGAATTTTCATTTTGTATCAAATTTAATTCCAGTAAGTCAACACTTACTTTATTATGGGTTGTGATTTTCAAAATATAAGGACACATAGATTTTTATTAAAATAAAGAAAATAAAAGACTCTATTCAATGGCCGCTCCTTCCTGATTGGATTTATGGGGTCAGTGGTTCCATTTTTGCATTTCTTGCTGGAGCCCAGATTCCACTCTTTGCACGTGGACTGGACTCTCTCAAGCTCTTACAGCCTTAAACATGGACTGAAATAGGCAAAAAACGAATATCCTTCTCTTGATATTGAACGTCTGGGTCGGTTCACATGCTCACCTTTTACGTATGGAAATTTCTCTATTCATAAATAAAAAATAGCATCTTTTCTCATATTAATCTTATTCATCAATCCCAGACAGAAACAGACCCGTAAAGGTCTCTTTTTCATATGCTTTTTAGCTTTTGGTTGTGACCTTTAACATGGGTATGGCTGCATGCGACTTAAACTCTTCCCTTGAGCCACGTATTGCCTGGTGTGATCTCCAAATCAAAAGTAGCAAACTTAGTCACTTTATATGCTTGCTCCTTCAATCATCGGCTGAGAAGTTATCTCCAACTGGTAATGTGTGTTTCTATGGAGCACTTGATACCAAAACTGCTAATTTATTCAACACAGTCTAGCTCGTAGTAGAATAAATGTACATTTTTGAGATCATGTACTTTTGATAAATCAGTTGAAGTTTGAAGAGCAATTGAAGAAAATAGAGAGTCAAATCACAATATAGAACAATAGTTGTTACCAAAGTTTGAAAAGCAATTGAAGAACATAGAGAGTCAAATCGTAAAATAGAGCTATAGTTGGTAGAGATAAGGGATCAATTGTAAGCACTGTTGAGACTTGAATAGGCTTGACTTCAGATCGATGGTTTTAGGATTAATCGAGTTTTGAGTTGTGTAGAGCTTGATCAAGTTCAACTTAGGTCGAATATTTCAAGCCCAGTAGAACTTTGATTCCAAAAAACTTTAGGTTACGCTCGAGTGCTACAAGACCCGTGTTTGACTTGACCTGTTACCATCTCTGAGTATGAAATATGTAAACTACTTCATCTTCAACATTATGTTCTCATCCAATATAACTTTCATCTCATTCTTCATCAACTTTAGCTTATGTTAGATTTTGTTTTTACTTATTTGTTACTTCATTTTTAGCCTTGTTATAGCTTTTAACTTTTTTCTTCTAATTTTATCATCTTTGGCATGTTCAGAGGGTTATTATTTATTAACAACTTATTTAAAGTTAGAATTTTCTTCCTCAATTTTTGAATGACATTAATTTCCTTAATACTGAATGGACTATCGTGCCAAGTAAAAAGTTTGTAACACCTAACCTTGCAAAAAAATTATTAAACAAATTAAAATAAGTATAATATAAGAACATTGCACCAGTTTCTTTTATTAAATAATTCAACTTATTGATTACTTAAGACAATCACAAAACCTTGTTTTCTAATTTTTTTTTTACTTTAGATGTCCTTATTGAAGCATTCAATCCTTAGTATCAGAACACCATAATTGAAGAAACATTCCAAGAATTTTTACCAATATTTTGTCCCTATTAGTTATTAGTTAATAAAACAATTATAATGTCTTTTAAACCAATTGTTTCCTTTCCTAATATAATCATAATCACCATATATCATAAAAAGTAGGTAAAGAAGATAACAAGATCATTGCTTTATCCTTGTCTTCAATAGACACCTCGAGTCTTTGAAGGTCGCTGACTGTTTGATTGAAAGCATTAACACGTTACTCCAAGGTATAATCTCTTGTCTCTTTAGTCTATATAACCTTTGTTTCACAAACATCTATCGTTTAAAAACATATACCTTTTTGTGATTTAGGATCTAATAACTTCCCTTTTTATCATACATACATTGTTATGGTTCTAGCCCCATTTTATGGGACATTTGTTTAACCAATAGTACTAAATCTAGGCTCTAGAGGTCTAAGTTTTCTTCATAGATCAAAAAAATAAGATTGGGCAAAATTGAGGCAAAAACTAATGAATTGGAGTTATTTCTGGAAGACACACCTATGTTTGAGTTAAACAAACCTGATTCAACAATGGATACAACCATATGGATGAACATATAAGCTTTTGTAACTATGTATGGGTTCATTGACGATATTAAGGTTGGACATGCCCATGTCGTTGGTAGACATGACCATGTTCACTGACCGTATAAGTCACTAGAATTGTGTATATTTGCGACATTGAGTTTTAAGGCTTAATGTCAAACATGGTCTCTAGATATGGCTATTTGTGCGATAATATCCAATATCAAAACCCTATCTTTTAGATACAAAAGGCAAGTTTTAGAGGTAGCAATTGTACGAGACAGAAACACATGACAAAAGAAGAGTATTTTTTTAGTCCAAATAGCATTCTTCGACTACAGTTTTATTGGGGTTTGAATACCAAAATTAGTTTGGAGTAGTATATGTTTGAATATCAATTTGTACTCAATCTTGGGATCTTATTCGATTAGATATGGTTGTATTCTAGGGTGTTTTTGAGTTAGGATCAATAGCTTGGAACATAATGTTTGTAAAGTAGCTATCTAATTTAGTGGATTTTTTTGTCAATTTGTCTTACAGTTTTTTTCTGTACAGTGAATGGTTTTTAACATTAATTCATGTGTATATTTATCTTATTTTCATCTATATCATTTAAGTAGTTTGATTTTGGTTGAGTGGTTTTGTTGATCTTGTGAGTGTTATTGCTTAGATTTCAACAATTGATATCAAAGCCATAGGTATAGAGAGTGGCAATAACTCTATTATTAAGTTGACATCAACTAACTACTCAATATGGAAGATCTTTTGTATTGAAAAGATCTCTATGTTCTGATCGATGTGAAAAAAAAGTATAACATATGATGTTCTATCTAAACTGGAGAAGATGACAGATAAAGAGTGGGAAAAGATGAAATGAAAAACCTTAGATACTATTGGACAATGGATTGACATCAAAAAATTCTATAGAAAAAACTTAGAAACTATTAGACAATAGATTGACATCAACATATTCAACCACAAATACTAAGAGATTGATCCTTTTTAGTTATGGAAGAACTTAAAGGGTGGTTCTTTAGTAAAGGAAGACCATTCACAGCATGGCCTTCTTGATAAAAAAACTTGTAAGTTGTAAGTTTGAAGTTGAAGGCTAGAAAACCAATATCTAAGCTAGTAATTTGAATACGATACTATACTGGCCATCATAGTATCAACTAAAAATTTGTATCAAAAAAGAAAGCTTCATACTGGACTTTAGTACCAGTCTACACCGGCTATTTTGTTCGATACTAACCAGTTACCAAAATATCAATCAAATATTGATCAGAATTGTAATTTTAAAAAATTTCTAGCACTAAATTGTAAAATTTATCCTATGTAAAATAATAATTACCTATACATAAAAAGAAATATGATGAAATTGTGTACAATTTATTTAAGAAATAGTAAAGATACAAATAAGAATTTATCCAATAATTTTTATGTAATTAGACTTATACAAACTAATTATAGATTATAACTAAATATATTAGTTTAACATAATTTAAATCTTTTTAATAAATATTTATATATTATATATATTTTAAATTGATAATATATATTTAATGTATATATATGTGAAAATTATTATGATACCTTTTGAAATTTGTAAAGATAACATTTAAAATTAAATTCATTTTTCATAAATGCATATTGTCTTACTTTGTATTATTCTTAATCTTATATTTATATGAAAGTTATATGATGCTTTTTATCTTAATTTATTAGACATATATGAAAATAATATAAATAAAAATAAAATATTTTATATCAAATTTATAATATTATAATTTTTTGAGATAAGATAGAAGTAAAGTAAAAAATTATATAACATAATATAATGAAGGACTGTTTTTCAATTTTATAAAATTTAAAGATTATTTTGTAATTTTAAAAGATATCCAAAATGGTACTTGATATGGACGAGTACCAGTACCGTGCCATACCGAAATAAAATCAGGTACAGTATTCATAACATTAGTCTGAGCATTTTAGTGATTTTTAGGATACCATCAATAAGGTGACCAATATGAAGATCATATTTGATGATGAGCTACAAGTTCTGTTTTTGTTGAGTTCTTTGCCAGATAGGTAAGAAACTTTAAGGGAGACCATTAGCATGCAACTTTACTTCGGATGGTGTTCTTTCTTTATATGTGATCAAAGAGAGCATGTTTAATGAAGAGATTACGAGGAAGGAGGTCGGTGTTGACAACGTACAAGCTCTTATGGTAAGAGAATAGAGGAAAAAACAAAAGTAGAGGTCCCAAAGGGAAAGGATAAGGCAAGGCTAAGAACAAGTATAAATCTAGAGATGGCAAGGAGACTAAGAAATGTCATTACTGCACTAAGTTTGGTCATATAAAGAAGTTCTACTACCCTTGGAAGAGAGACTAGAAGAAGCAAGATAATTAGACAGACGGAGATGAAAATAACACTAAAGTAATAGGATGATGAGGTGTCATTAATTTATGCAACCAGTGAATGCCTTTATATTATTTAATCAAATTTCAATTAGCTTGTTGATATTAGGGCTTCCTACCATTGTGTTCAAAAGAGAGAATAGTTCAAAAATTACGGGAGTGATGATTTTGGAAGTGTGAAGATAGGTAATCATAGTTCTGCTAGCATCCTCGGCATGGGTGACATCTATGTTCAGATCCATGTTGGGTGCATAATGATTTTGATATATTTTTGATACATTCCTAACTTGAGCCTTAATTTTTTGTCTGCAAATGTGCTTGACGAATATTGAAATCATTTCACTTTTGGGGATGGGAAGTGGAAGTTGTCTAAAAGAGTAATGTCAGTTGCCCATGGTGAATTGTGTTACACCCTTTACAAGGCACACTTGAAGGTGTGTGCTAAAGAACTATAGGTCATTGAAGAGAAAAATTCTTTATATTTTTGGCAACATAGATTAAGACATGTTAATGAGAAGACGATCAAATTTCTAGCTGTCAAATCTTATCCCTACAAAAGTACTATTTCTCTAAACCTTTGTGCTTATTGCTTGGCTTAAAAACATGATCAATTGTTTTTCCACAAAAATTCTACCAGAAGGAAGGCTAGGTTAGAGCTAATGTCCTCTGACATAAGTGGTCTTATTGAGATGGAATCCTTAGGAGGCAATAAGTGTTTTGTTACTTTTTATCGTTGATGTTACACTTAGGTATACATACTAAAAATAAAAAGGTAGGTGTTTGAGATATTTCATAAATTTCATACCACGGTGGAAAGGGAGATAGAGTGAAAGTTGAAGTGCCTTTGAATGAACAATATACATCTCTAATGAGTTTGAGAACTATTATGCAAGATATGAAATGACATGATAAGATAGAACTTGACATCTTATAGCGCAATTGTGATGTTGAAAGGATGAATAGAACCATTTTGGAGGAGCTTCATTGCACACTTGAAATGTCTAACCTATCAAAGTCTTTTTGGGGTGAGGTGGAAAGAACCATTGTATATTTGGTCAACAGAACTCCTTCAGTTCTTTTGGATCTTGATATTCCTGATAGTGTGGAAGGTAATGATTTGACCTATTTTATCTGAGGATATTTAGATGTAAAGCTTTCAAGCTGTGATAAAGGAGCAAAGATCAAAATTTTGATTTGAAGATTAACCCTTGTGTTTTTATTAGATATGGTGATGAGGAGTTTGAATACAGTCTCTACAACCTAGAAAAGCAGGAGGTTGCCAAAAGTCTTCTATAAGTATGAGATAGGTGTAAATCTCAATAAAGAAGACAAGACTACTTCTAGTCCACTACTCCTACTTTTGTTGGTTAGCCTACAAGTGAAGAAGACGAAGGACATAAGCCGATATATGATGATAATGAGTAGGTGCAATCGGATGGTGATGAGTCACATGAGCCATATCTTGTGGATAATGTAGAAGAGGTCTAAAAGTATCATGAACGAGGGGAGCAACCTGCTTAAATGTTTGATTTGAAGGTTAACCAGAGAGAAGAAGCCTTTGATAAGATACTCAAGTTTAGAATATCTCCTAGTCACTATTGAAGGGGAGCTAGAGAATTTTCAAGAAGTGTAATCACTTCAAGACAAAGATTTTTGGCTCAAGGAATTGTAAGAGGATATTATTCTTTAAAGAAGAATGAGACTTACGAGTTAGTGAATCTTCCAAAAAAATAGAAAGGCATTGAAAAATAAATGGGTGTTTAAGATTAAGAAAGATGGAAACAATTTGGTGAAGCATTAGGCGAGACTGGTGGTAACAATAAGGAAAAAGGCATCAAATTCAATGAGATCTTTTCACCAGTGGTCAAGATGACAACTATATACACACTTTTGGGTCTAGTTGCTAGTTTAAATCTTAAACTCGAATAACTTGATGTGAAACTGCTTTCTTAGATGGTGACTTGAATGAGAGATATATATGGAGCTACCAGAAGGGTTTATAGTTAAAAGGAAAGAGGACTTAGTATGTATATTAAAAAACGGTCTTTATAGATTCAAACAAGCACTAAGGCAATGACATCTAAAATTTGGTTCGTTTAAGATTAACAATTGTTATAAACGAATATTAGCTAATCCTTATGTGTATTTAATAATTTTTTTATAATCACTTAATCATCCTTCTCTTGTATATGGACGATATGTTGGGATAAGATGATGACATGATTTGTAGGTTGAAGGAGGACTTATCCAAGTCCTTTGATATGAAATATTTAGATTCTACAAAATAGATTTTGGGTATAGAGATCATTCATGATAGCAAGGCCGTAAAGTTGTAGTTTTCATAAGAAAAGTATATTGAACAATTAATTAAGATGTCTAATATAAAGCATACCAAGCTTGTTAATACCTTATCAGGAGCTCATTTCAAGTTGAACAAGCAAACTTTTTATATCATCAAAAAGGAGAAAGACTGTATGTCCTCAATTAATATTCCTTTGATGCACTAGATATTATACACGTTGTTGGGTTAGTAGGTAGATATTTATCCAATCTAGGAAAGGTATACTAGGAAGCAGTAAAGTGTATCTTCAAGTACTTGTAGTGTAGTTCTAGATTGAATTTATGTTTTGGTGGTGGTGAGCTAATATTAGAAAGGTACACGGACGCAGACATGGTTGGTGATCTTGATAGTAGAAAGTTTACCTTAGTTTATTTGTTCAAATTTTTAAAACGAACCATTTCTTAGCAATCTAAGTTGCAGAAGTGTGTAGCCTTGTCTACTTCTAAGACAAAATATGTTATAGCCATGGAAATAGGAAAGGAGATGCTTTGGTTGAAGTGTTTTCTCCAAGTTACACACGGAATAAGATAAGTACATAGTATTCTGTAATAGTTAAAGTGCCATGAATTTTAGTAAAAATTCTATATATCATTCCTGCACCAAACATATTGATATTAGATTTCAATGGTTGTGACCTGTGGTTAAGGAGCAATTAATGAAGTTGAAGAAAATTCACAAAGACAAGAATGATGTTGACTTGTTAACAAAGGTGGTTCTTGGGAGCTAGCTTAAGCTTTATAGTAAGCTTGTTAAGATGGTTTTCAAGTGATCAATGAGATGGTTGATTTCTTTTGCGAAATGAGGTCCAATTTTTTTAAAAAGGCCTAAGGCTCTAGCTTATTATTCAATATAGTTTTTACTTTGGATACAATTTGTTTGTGAGAGATTTTGACATGTACCGACTCTTTAGTTTTTTTCATATCTCTATAAGGGTTGCCATCTCTATAACATGATACATGACCTCATCTATTAGAGAAAATCATATAGTTTTAACTATTCCTACCTGTAACTCTTCCTAGTTGAGTTCATATATATCTTTTTCCTTATTCTCTTACAACCCTTTTAACATGCCTTATTGCTCTAGCAAATGCTTCACTCTCTCTTGTTGCAATCCAAAATTATCAATTTCATTAAAATTCTCCACTTTAAATGATGTAATCAAAGTCATTTTTATTTCAAAGATACTTTAATACCAGTTGTTGGGAAAATAAGTAGCAAGAATAGAGAAAAAAAGCAAGAAAAAAAGAACAAAATTTTTGCTTAGTGAGTTTGGTCAATTGGGTTTGCATAAATCCTCAATAGTCAAAAGAGGATGATTCACCGTTGAATAATTGTGATCATGGTTACATCAAACTAGGTTTACAATAATATATTTATATATAAAACCTAATTGGTGTGACTATACTAAAATAGTCCTTTTACCATGTCTAACTTAGTTCAACCATGACTTTCGTAGGTCTTGGAATTCTTTTTAGATTTTAAAATTCACTAAAACAGTGTTTGCAAATAATGACCACTATCACATACAAGTCTTGAGACATGAATGTTGTCCAACAGGCTCATATCTTTAGTTGTACCTTCACCTTTGATTTTTAGAAAGGGATATATCTTGGCTTATGCATGTATCACAGATCTTATCTACTAAAAAAACTTCTAAGAAACGTCTTTTTCTATATTGAAACTCGAAAATTACATACAAGTATATATGAGTTATATATAACATTTATCTAACCAACTTTTATGTTCGCTTGGTGCAATAATTAATTGATTTTCTATATATATTTCTTGTAATGTGAGCAGGTTCAATAAATGTTCAAAGGAAAGAGGTAAGAAGCAAATCAAAATCATTGCTTTGTCCTTATTCACAATAGTCACCTCTAGTCTTAGTCTTGGCAGGATACTGACATTTTGAATTAAAGTATTAATATGATATTCTAGATATGTTTCTTCCGGCATCTTTAGTTAGTATAGTTTTTGCTTTAAATATAATTTTTTTTATGAGAGATTTTGACATGTTTTGAATCTCCAATTTCTTTCATATATCTATAAGGGACGCAATCTCCACAACGTGATTACATTGCCTCATTTGTTAAGGAAAGTCATATGGTTTCAACAGCTCATGCCTTTTAAGTCTTCTTAGTCAAGTTCATCCATATCTTCTGCCTTATTTTCTTGCAACTCTTTCAACATGCCTTATTGCGCCATCAAATTCTTCACTCTTTATGTAAAGTTCTTAGTTTCGTTAAACTTCTCCATTTTAATCGTTGCAACCAAAGTCAATCTTTTCAATGATACTTCAATACCATTTGTTAAGAAAATAGGTAGCAAGAACAGAGAAAAATAAAAAAAGAAACACAATATGTTCTTAACGTAGTTTGACCAACTAAGTGTATCTATATCTTGAGAAGTCAAGAAAGGCTAAGGGAGCGCTTGATTTATAGAAAGTAATGAGAATGAGAATGAATATAGGGAGGAATGAGAATGAATATAATCATTATAATTATGATGGTTGGTTAAGATGAAGGAATGATTACCATTATCATTGATAGTGGTTGGTTTGTAAAAAATATTGTAAT
>JANIIA010000010.1:36723921-36739777 GCA_027478495.1 Erythroxylum alaternifolium | reverse complement strand
TTACATTTATGTGGTATCAGAGCCAGGTTTCGATCCTGGGACCTGTGGGTTATATTTTTTTTAAACACTTTACACTTATCACTTAGGTGTGATCACTTTTTCTTTAAAAAAAAAAACACTTTATCGACTTTTGTTCAGTGTTAAGTGATGTGTTTAGTGATGTGACATGCCACCCTTGCGGGGCACGGATTCGGATATCACGGTCGATATCGGGTTCGGGTTCGGTGGGAGTTGGGGTGTTACAGACTACCTATAATAAATGATTCTATATTATCATAAAGGCATTGAAAATGTGGGAACATTATTTAAATGGGAAGGAATTTGTTTTCTACATTGATCATGAAGCCTTGAAATATTTAGGAAGTCAAAAACAGTTGAGAACTAAAATGAATGCTAGATGGTTAGCTTTTGTTGATAAATTTCTTCCATAAATTTATTTATAATATGGGAAAAAAGTAATGTGGTAATATGTACATTAAGTAGAAGAGTATATGAATGGCAGTGCCGAGGCTAGCCTGAATAATATCGATCAAGCCTGGGCTCGACTCACTTGAAGCCTAATCAGGCTTTGGAGGTAAGAACCCAAACTTAAGTCGGATCAAGGTTGGTGATTTATAAGATTTATGAATATTGAAAATGTCATAAGTGCATGATGTAGCAATATCTAGCACAAGTAACTACGAGTTGATCCCACGAGGAATGCAAGTACTAATAATTACTCTTTTTCTATTATCTAACCTATAGATCAGAATGTGGATATTGATTACAATTTTAACTGAATAGATAAACTAATAATTAAAACAATATTGAACGTAGAATAAGGAAGATACTAAGAAGAATCAATATCAACCAATAGTGTCTAGGAAATGAATCCCCTAAGAATCCTTAGTTACTAACCCTTTATTATGCAGTTATATTATTGATTATTAGATCGTGAAAATTCCTATCTTATATTAATAACTTTTTAAGACTATTAACAACTAATCCATCGGTTGATAACAAAACTCTTTCTAGTTAAAACCCCTAAAATTGCATTATCGATTTATGAATTATACTATTAGGTTTGACCTTAATCTAGAGGCTTTATGTTGAGCTATCTCTAGGTTTGCTTATAACTCCTTCCAATTATAGTAGATCTATTCATACAAGAAGATTTCTCAATCTTAATCTCAATCTCAGTCATATGAAATCAAATCATATACTAATATTCCAGATATATTAGAATAAGAATAAAGCGCATAATTAAATCGCAATAAATCAATCAATATAATTGTATTAAATAAAGTATGAAATCATATTGTTATCACAACTTAAAATTCATAATAACTGGACACTAAACAAATTTAGTCCTAACAATAGAAAAAAAACAAAAGATAAGTATGTAAAAGAACAAATAGAGAATAAAGAAATCATAATTCTAAATCTCCCTTTTTCTTCTAATGAATTTTCTTGCTATTTTTGATTGAATGAAGCTTTATATCAGATTTCTTGACGCTATCTTCGTGTTTTCCTTGCCCTTTGATCAGAACTGTAGCCTTTTTATGTTTCTCACGACTTAAAATCTCTTTAAAACTTGGGTCCCCTCTTTTTAGCTCTGTTTACGTTTTTTTTAGAAAAAACTAGGTTTGGGTTATACATGGTCAACTTACATGGGCATGTAAGTGATCGTGTATTTCCAAGAACACCTGAATTCATGATTTCACATGGGAACGTAGACTTACATGGGTGTGTAAATACACACGACCAAAAATAAAAAATTTCAAATCTTCACATATTTATCAAGACTTACATTGTTACTTTATACGGTCGTGTAGACTTTTAGTTGCTTCAAATCTTCATTCTATGCCTCGATTTCATCCAAATTCTTCTCCTTGTGGTTTATGAAGACAATTATCACCTACAAATACGCTTGGAGCAAATTAAGTACCAAAAACACTATAAAACTATTAATTAACAAGCAAAATACGTTAAATATGAGTGTATAATTCTAGTCAAATAAGCATTTATCACTTGGTAGGCCTTTTTTAATTAAAAATTATTTAAAATTTTATAACTATTTTGTTATCTAAAAAACCCATTTTTGTTTAAAAAATTTAATATTTATTTCATTTTTATTAAATTAAAATTGTTAAATCCAATGCCTTGATTTGATAAAAATAATTAAAATATATTTGTTTAAATTTAAAAATTATTTTTGCTTTAAATTATTATGTCTTTTGTTTACTAATCACCATTCTCTTATCTAATTCTAATAATAAAATGGTGTTTGGTTCATTCAAAAGTCAAAACATGTAAAAGTAATATTAATTTATGAGTTTGCTTACACCAAAAATATCAAAATAATATTTAAAAATCATTTTATTAGTAAAAAAAAGAGTATCATAATGATAATATTATCTAAGTGTCAAAAAGAAATTATCAATTATAATTAGAGAATAGAGATTGAAGTTAAGTAAATAAGGAGAGACAACAATATAAAACCTGTATAAAAACACACTAAGTAAAGATTTATATCTTCAATTATTAAAAATCAAAGCAATCACATGAAAAAAGAAAATCTAGAAGCAAAAATTAAAGACAACAAACATGCAATAAAGGAAAAGGGATAACTAATCGTTATAATCAGGATCATCAATAGTTCACAACACCTCATCTATATGTAGAAACATTGTTATGAAAGTTATACTTGATTATGCAATAATTGTATTAAATGAATATTCAACACATGATAATCAAGAATTAAATATTCCTTCATCATCGAATATTTTTTTTTAAAATTTTCAGTTGACAAACTAGTCTCTATACCAGTACTTGTGTTAAGCTAACAAGACAATATAAGATAATATAATTTATGATTGTTAAAATTACCGTTGTAAACAAATTAATATATCATAAAGAATAAAATTTACCCTTAATATATTCAACTTATAACCAACTTTGGGCACACATAAAGGTTTTCATAGTGTTAGGATAAAATTGAGTATGATGAAGACTAATTATTTGACTGTCAGTACTAAATGCATACTCTAAAATAATAGTAGATGCTAAATTACTATGAGATCTTGCGCAATTGCTTGCATGATTAAAATGCACTTGCATGTTTCTTCCATCATAGCAATACATAAAACTCCACTCCTTCAACTTTAGTCATAACACCTACCTCCAAATAGTTGTCTAACCCTATCATAACTTAAAAAGCTCTAACCTTTTCTTTATAAATTTTGCAAATGCAGGTTTAACACTATTCTTAGATATAGTTGAACCTCAATCTTAACTTAAAGCTAGAGCTGAACTACTATGATCTTGATTTTTTCCAATCTTAGTTAATAATTATTAAAAAAATCATATCATAATTGTTTCACAACATCAACAAACTCTTAAGCCTAATCACCATAAAATATTTCATAATAAAGATAAACCCTCTCCATCATGTATCTCAGGTCTAATGTATAAATGACTGCAACAATCTATCTAGCTATATGCTAGTAAGAATCGAGCTTCTACATCATCTACTTTACCATAAACTAGATCACCTCATTATAATCAAATATCCAATCAGATATATCCTTTTGGATCTTACACATACAGTTAAAGCAATTATATGATGTTAGATATTTTGTTCCTGAGAACAACTCAGTAGCATTATAAAATATATTTTCAACTTTGCAGAAAGTGCTTTAGCCAATTCCCATTGCTCTTTTGATTTTAGGCAAGTATACTAATAATCTCTTTATCTCAGCCTCTTAAACACCTCATCACACTTAGTTGTCTACTCTAACATCTTAAATGTTGAACTCAATATGGTAGGACAAAACCATCTTCTTTATGCACGAAATGCCTAGTTGTCATACAATTTCTTCTAATTTTTCAATTCTTTTTGGTTTTACACTCTAATACATATACTATCCAAGATCAATTTTACCTCTTCCTTTATCACTTCCAATTTTTCCATCATAATTAAATTAACAATATATACAAAACGAAGCATATGGAGTAACCTCTTACCAACCAATGAGCTCCCAAGTCATAACTTTTTCTTCAACTTTTTAATCAGCACATCATTTGTGTTTTCATTATTGAGTGTTATAGTAGATAGCTTGGTATCGATATTCTAATCCATTAAATAATCCACTAACATGGTTTTCAATCTTTTACTTGTATATGGTGCTGACATATAAATAAACATACCCTTTAGAAATATGAACAAATATCAATTATAAAATAATTAATAAATGAATAATAATAATATTAAAGAATATAATTTACCTCAGTAGTTGACTGTATAGAGTCCAGTCATTGTTAGTATAGTATGTCTTCTCTACTATATAACTTATTAATTGTCTACTTATCTGATGTGATGGCTACCCATTCGTTAATAATCAATAATATATTTAATATTTCTTTCTTTTAATACTTGTATATCTTAAAAATATTTTTTCTTCAAGGTATTCTAAGTTGGGATCTTGAAGGTCGGTTGGAGTGAGGTGAGCAACATTATAAAATTTTTGCTATCAATAATGGAGAGTGGTTGTTCATCAATAATGATAATCTTATTTATCAAAAACTTTAATCTTTGGAAATCATTTAATTTCTCCTTCTCATTAGGTTAGGGGTACAAATGTTTAACCTCATGATATTATTTGTTTTTATTATATGACTCCATATATCTCTTTAAATAAGAGGTTCCACATTTTGAACTCTTGAACAACATCTTGTGATAATATTTACATTCGACCTTTTATATTCTTCCTTTGATATAGCCTTATTAAAGTGATTCTAAACATCACTTCTCAATGAACCTACTCCTTTAACATGAATTTTTTCTTCACTTAGTACCATATTAGACCTCTTAACTAGTATAATGTTAAGTACTAGATTAAAACTCTCCACTAAAGGAATATACTTATACATTTGAAACAACCAACATAAATGAGTATATGTACATGTATACATACACCTTAATTACATCTAACATAAAGTAAGATAATAAAAGCACAATTAACCATAATCACATTAGGAGTATATGGCAAGGATTTACTTAAAAAGTGATTAATCTTAATAAGAATAGTTCACTAAATCTTAGAGTCAATATAAGTTGATTCCACTTAGATAATTTAATGCATAATATCATAAGTAGTATTACATTTAGTCAATTAACTTGGAATTTACTAGCCTATTAAGAAATAACCTGTTAAGAGCTATCCTTCTCTTTTTCAACAATTCTTAGAATACCTAGTACCATAATGAAGCATTCAATATGAGAGGACATGTCGAAACACCATTTTTAGTCACTCCCTCTCTCCGTGTGATGTTACTTATAAAATCACTTTCCTACGATGTGACATTGTCTAACTACATTCTTAAAAAATTTTAAAGAAAAAACACTTTAAAATTGTTCCTTTTTTTAGTGAGAATGAATATAACCTAATAAGAAGTAGAATTTTTGCATCATATGTTCCTGTAAGTCCATTGATGCTTTAGGGTTTATGAGAAATTAACAATAAGAAGAAACCTTTTGGGCTAAACCTTCTAAAAGCAACACTAATCATAACCAAGTTAGGATTACTATAACATACTTTAAATACAAAATCAAAAGCATTAATGGATCAAGCTATTTTTACTATAAAATATATGAATTTTCTATATAGATAAATGAAGGGCTTTGAGAGATATTACGAGATGAGTAATAGAGTAGAGGCAATAAAGAAGGATAACAGTTTTGTTCCGTAATGAAGTAATTTGCCAAATGAATGTTGATCACTTTAAAGTTAAAATATGCATGAAATATGAAAAAAAAAGTTAAGGTTCTTAGGATTTAAATAAAATAGTTTTAAATTATTAAAGTTTATTTTAATGTTACTTAATCTTTAGGGTTTAAATTAAAATTTTAAGATATAAAATATATTTGTAAACTAATTTTCATAAAAATTAAAAATGTATATCTCATGTAGCCCGATCGGGTCGACCATGATTGGCTCGTGGTTGCTAGTCCTGCCTGGCCCGACCTGTGGCCGCTGGCCTAGCTCCACCCATGACCCGACCTTTACTTTAAAAATGATGTCGTTTTTGAAATTTTTATAAAAAAAATTATATATGGTTGACTAGGTTGGCTCGGGTTACCCGTGGCCCGTCCACCACAGCCCGAGGTCAGGCCCGACCTATTGACATCTCTATTTGGGATAGTCTTATTATAATGCTGGTTAGTGGTTACTTATCTCCATTTAGATTGAGGATTGGATTTTTTATTAAAGCTAGTAGCTAGTTAAAAAAATCTTTTGATTATATTTTACACTTAATAATTTTTTGTAAGTATATGTTGTCTAAATCAATCATCAATTATCATTAAACTACATGAAAATAATGTATATAGCAAAGATATTAATGTTCTAAACTATTATTTTGAAAGTTGAACCACAACGTCATATAATTAATAGTGGAGATAAGCTTGGATGTTAATTTCTAAATTTATATAGTAGGCTATTTAATTAAGACGTGATCAAGTAAAGATTTTTGTTTTTTTTCCATTTATAACAAGTAAATTACTATAGAATATATTTGTAATCAATTTTTGATAAAAATTTAAAATAAAACAAAAATTAAGAGAAATTGAGGGAAGGAGTATTTAATAATTTATAACCTATAAAAGGAAATCATTGTGAGAAGCAAAGATGACTATCGAAATTCATATATTATTTTGCATGCTAAGGAAGAAAGAAAAACCCTCGAAGGATCTCTAAGATTACTCAACTAATAACAAACTACTTAAATGATAAAGATGGCTGGCAGATAACGAAGACATGATTTTAACGTGAAAAACTCTCTAGTGTAGAGGTAAAAACTACAAGACAAACAGATAATAAAATCCACTAAATCAAATAAAAGATATAAACGATAAAGCTTTACGACTCTCTCAATCAAGAACACCTCATAAGATAACTAAAGCTACTCTCTTTTGCTCTCTCTTTAGCTAGCTCTCTTACTGCTCTCTTGAGTTCTCTAAAAAAATCTCTAGGATTGAGTACAAATTGACACCCACACACACCACCCACCCACACACACACACACATATATGTAGCAATACTAATCCCAACTAATCCAAAAGATCAAACTTAAATAAAACTATAGTTAATGAATACTATTTAGACTCTAAAACTCCTCTTTTGTTGAGTGATTATGTCTCATGTAAATTTTGCCTCTCAAATTTATCGTTAAACTCTGAAGATAAGGTATTGTATATGGCACATGGTCGCCTATATGAATGTGTATGGTGACCATGTTTGACCTTTAAGCTTTACATCTTAACATCTCGAAGCTACAATGTTAAAATGAGTTACATTGTCAGTGGACACAACCTTGTCTACCACTTACACAACCATGTCTGACTCTAACATGTTGATCTCGAATCATCACCTTTCAACTTACACATAGTTACAGAAGCTTATATGGTCATCAACACAGATGTGTCCACCATGGATATGGTCATGTGCTTTCTAGATATGGGTGTGACCTTCAGAAATAACTTTCAATCATCTTTTTCTATCTTAAATTTACCTAAACTTTGTTCCTTTTGATCTATGAAGATAGCTAAGACCTATGGAGTTCATATTTAGTGGAATTAAACAAACAAATGTCTATAAAATAGGGAGGGACCTACAACAAACTCCGTTTACAACCTATTTTGGAGGAGAAATTTGCCACCCCATTAATCACTTGAAAGCCATCTTAACGAGCTTACTATAAAGCTCACTTTTGGGAACCACCTTTGTTAATATGTTGGCACCATTATCATTAATGTGAATCTTCTTCACCTTATTAGTTGCTCCTTAACCATATACTACAACTAATGATACCTGACATTAATATGCTTGGTGTGGGAATGATACATGGAATTTTTTCTCAAATCCGTAGCACTTTGATTGTCATAGAAAACCATGTACTTATCTTATTCACATCTAATTTGTGGAGAAATAGTTTTAACCAAAACATTTCCTTTCGAACTTTCAAGGATGCAACATATTCCACCTTATTAGTAAACAAGTTATACACTTCTACAACTTAGATTGCCAGTAAATAACTCCCCCAAGACTTTGAATAAATATCCAGAGATTGATTTTTTTGATATTGAAATAACCAACTATATTCACATCTATATATCTTTCTAGAATTAGGTCACCATTTCTAAAACACAAAAATAATCTAGAATATGCCCAAAAATATTTGAAGATCCACTTTACTACTTCCTGATGTACCTTTTTTAGAATGGATAAATACTCAGAAATTCAATAGTGTGTGTGATATATAGTCTAGTGCACACTATAGTATATATTAAGGAGCTAATAATAGAGAATATGGAATTAAAGATACACTCTCTTTCTCCTTCTCATTAATAGGACACGCTTGCCTGCTTAACTTGAAATGAGCTACTAATGGTGTACTTATTGGCTTAGCATACTTTATATTGAACCTCTCACGCATTCATTCAATATATCACTCTTGTGAAAACCACAACTTTTTGGCTTTCCTATCATGAATGATCTATATTCCCAAATTTTGTTTTGTAGGACCCAAATCTTTCATGTTGAAGGAATTGGACAAGTGCTCCTTCAACCTGTGGTAATGTTGTCGCCTGCAACCAAATTAATACCAACTTTGGCAATAAAAGAAAATGTAGTTAGTGAAAAGTTAAGATCGTTCCCATGAGGAATTATAACGATAATTATGATACGAATTGAAAACTAAAACAAAGTGGGGGGGGGGTTGAATGAATGTGAACTTAAGAAATTAAAAATGGCAGAAATTGGAATTAACAAAAATAATTGGATCTGAAAATTCAGTAAACAAACCTTGGTTTTGGGTCACAGACGTTATCAAACTAATATAGATCCTCGATATAAAACTCAGTCCATTAATAAATATTCATTGGGTAAAGTTTTCTCTTAAGATTAAATGAATAGAAACATGTATTCTAAACATTCTTATTAGTCAAAAACTTAGATACGATCTTAAGTTTAATTGATTAGTAGCTTTAAGAACTAAGAAACCAATGGACAAGACAACACATATATGATATGGATTTAAACAAGTTAAGTGTCTTCTTAGAATTTCCAACTCTAACATAAAGATGGTAATCCTAATTGCCACTTTGGATTAGAAAGACTGAACGTCAAATCCTACTAATCTGGCTATAAATTAAACAAATCGATTTCTAATTGCGCATCCTAGAAATCAATCAATTCAATCATGATAAGCGATTCGGAAGACACTTAATATTCATCAATAAAATAAACTTTATTTGAAAATCTCATACATATTAGACGATAACATGGCTCCCTTCAATAAAGAAAATAAGTTTAGATACTCATACTAAAGGTAAGAACCAACAAAAGAATAGCAAAATATAAAGTCTCCATCCCTTGTCTTTTCCCAAAAAAAAACGAAAATTCCTAGAAACACCACAAAAACTACTGCAGAAAATGTAAAGAACTAAAGACTCTGCGAGCAGTAATCCACGTGAACAGTAAATGTTTTTAATCAATTTTGATCTCCTCTCTCCTCCATCATGTCATAATCTTCAAAAGATACACTCCCCACATATTCAGGCTATAGATCCCCACCAATAAGACAACATTTGATTTCCAAAATCATAAAGATCTTGGGTGGATCAAATCTGATTTGAAATCAGATTCTGTAGATGATCTTTTTCCTTGCACATGCCCACGCTTAGTCAGCAACACATATGCCAGCTTGTATCTGTTTCCTTATCTATCCATTTCACGACTTTTTACTTCATAATCAACTCCAAGAAAGCTTAAGACTTCCTAACAACAAAAGATGGGCAAGTCTATTAAGTTGAACTCAAATTACACTCAACAAAAGGGAATTAGAAATCAAAACAGTGAAAATTGCTCATCCTATCAAATTGCCCCACACCAATCTTTTGCTTGTCCTCGAAAAAATATGCCAAACCACTACACTTTATCAATTCTTCCTTCATAAGATTAAGTGCACACAATCTACTAAACTTGGGCCAACAATTGTTGCAACACACATGATAATCACTTTTCACCGATATAAATAAACAAAGTCAAATTAAAACATTCTTATTCAAAGGCAATTGTGAAACTAAGGTGAATTCATCTCATAGATTGCTCTCTTTACACTCAAGTGTTTAAAGCTAAAGTGTTTCCCTCAAATCTCCCTCTAACAGATTGCACTACCATAGACTTGCAAATTCATCAATTATCATTCATTCGAATTACATAAGCTCATAAATCGGAAGGACTTTATTTTGGGTTGTAATGGGGCTGGGTTCAAGGGTGAGGTAAAAATGGAAAAGGGTTAATCACAAGCATTTATAAAGTACCAAGTAAAAGGGAAAACCAACTATAAATTCTGAGATAAATATATAAATACGATAGACTACAACTACTTATTACTAACTAATGCTGCTATGCTTTATTCTTTATTCTTTTTCATTTTTTTCATTTTCCTTTTCTATCTTTTTTTAATCAATGAATAAAACAACAATAGTAGCATATATCAACAAACATGAGTAGAAATACCTTTAAAAATACCTCAGAATATAATACAAAACAAAAGTCCCTAATTTATAGACATTAAATGCTTACTTGGTACTTCATTAAACTTGTGATAGGGTAAGACTAAAGGGATTTTTGGTTTCAATGTAAGTTGATTAATTAAAAAACAAACAGGGTTAAAGGGTCAAAGGGTTTTGCAAAGGGAAAATTGACTCGTTGGGTCATTTAAGCTAAGGAGTTTATAACAAGGAAGGCCTTACTCATTTCCATAAACCATGTAGTTAGACAAATTCAATCTAGTTCAGTGCAAGTTTTGAAGGCAAGCCTGATTAGAGGAGCATCACACAATACAAGAAATAGAATGACATAAAGATGATGTCATTAAGGCTCAAATTTGCTCATAGGTTTAATTCAAGAGTTCACCTTAATTCCACATATTACCTAATCACTCAAATGTCAAACTTTGACTAAGCGTACAAAACCAGTTATTGCAATTAATCAACATGGTTCACCTTAGACTCACATAACCCAGTTTAATTTCATGCACACCCTTAATCTCATCCAAACTAATATGATAAAGTTTCATGGCTCAACACACGACACAAGCATGTAAAGAACAGAAAATTTTAAAGAAAAGAGAATCAAAGAAAGGTAAGACTACATAATCAGACACATGTATTCCAATTCGCCCACACCAGACCAACATTGTCCTTAATGTTATAATATAAGAATAAAGAAGCAAAAATATAAAAGAAGAGAGAAAAGAATGTTTCTGTATTCATGGAGTGCCGAAATCATAGAGTTGGTGGTTGAGGAGGTTAGAATCCTTGATTTGCCAAATATGCCATTAAATTTTGCTCCATTTGATGCATTGGACGTTCAAGATAGGCTAAGTGAGCGTCTAAATTGGGTTGGGGGTTGGCTATCGCTCGGTGTCTCAGTGACAACCCAACTTCTTGTGATTTGTCATAGGTTGAAAATAGTTTTTGGTCCCGGATTGGTGAAGGATATTCCTCTATGACTCATGTCGACAATTTCCATCTTGCATAAGCATTCCATATCCAAAGGCTTTATGGCATAAGCCACCATCATATTAGTATTATCAAGGTCTAATACATCCAAATTAATAGCCAACCGAGTGATATAAGATCCTAATATTAATGGTTTGGATTTTTATTTAATACGGATTAAAATTGCATTAAAAATGAAAAACCCAAATTAACAGGAATTTGTCTATCTATACACCATAAGAAATAAAATTCAGCCTTAGAAAGGGTACCCAGAGAATCTCGACGCCCTGAAAAGTTATACGCTAAGACTCGATGTATGATTTTGAAAACATGATCTTTGAAATATGAACTCCTAGATGTATTGGAGCTATATTGATGAGGGTTGACAAACTATTGACTCCAGAATTTAGATGCATTAAAATCACTATGATAGTCACAGCGAGAGCTTAAAAATGGTTCATTTTTGAAATCATCAATAGAGATAAAACCTATGGCCACATTAAACTCGGTAATAGATAATGCAAACTCCTTACCCATAAGCCTAAATTCAACAATCCCTTCAGTGAACAAGTAAAAATCTTCATGAGAATTAAATTGAAATGTGTTGTAGAATTCTTTTATTAATTCAACAAATACAGGGCAATCAATTTTAGCAAACACACTCTAGCAAATTGGTCCCATCATTTGTTCAAAGGAATCATGCATTTCTAAAGCGTGAAGATTATCAGTAAGAACACATTACAGGGGTAAATTTTTTGTTGGCTGAGTTGCTGAAATTTTTCATTGTCTTCTGAAAGACGAAATGAAGTGCATCCTCCACTGCTTGAGCTCCATTTGCTATGATTTTCCACTTGATTACTCTTCCTTGTTCAATTTTGGGGCCTGGTGTTGGTTCGGATATCAAAGGTTCTGTTGGGATTGATGCTATTGTCGTGCTCAAAGGAGTTTCGGTTGTTGCTAAATTTGTAATGGGATACGCTACCCTTCTTGAATCACTCTTCTTCCTTAGCATGATGGCAAACTTGATGAATACACAGTCTTGGATTTGAAAGCAAGAACATAAAACCACAAAATATTGCTTTGGGAATGGGGGTTTACGGTAAAGAAGATTGGGTGAAGTTTCGTAAAGAAGATGTAAAAAGATTGTGGTTTCAGTAAGAAGAGATGAAAAAGGTTAAGTTTTGTGTGGGCATTCACAAAGTTGCAAGGTGATTGGAAGTTGAAGGAAAAATACGTGAAGGAGGGAAGTAAATTTGGTGGGGGGGGGGACGGTAAACTTTGGTGATGACAGCGGGAAGAAGAAAATGTTTTTCATTTTTTCATTTTTTTAGTCAATAAAATTGCAAAAATTAAAAGAACAATTGATAATGCTAAATGAAATGGAATGAATTTGTAACTGAAATAAAACAACTGAACAGAATAAAAATGAGAACTACTAAAAATAAAAATGAAATGGAATTTGAAAATTTTGGGTTGCCTTCAAATGTGCTTCTTTAAAGTCGTTAGCTGGACGTGTGTATTAACTTACATGATTAGAGATAGGTTAGGGTTACTAGCCCTAACTCTTCCACATGCTCGACCGTAGAGTTTTAGTAAAATGGCTTCAAATGGTGTCTATTAACTTTAAATACCTTGGATGTATCTAAACTTTAAATTTCTACCGCATCATGAGAAAAAATGTTAGTAACAATAAATGGCCCAAGCTAGCGAGATCGTAATTTTCCTAAAAATAACTTAAGCTTTGAATGATAAAGAAGAACTTTTTATCCTATCGAAAAATGTTTCCGAGAAATGATTTAATCATAAAAAGCTTTAGTTTTTTCCTTACAAAATTTGTCATTTTCATACGCTTCATTACGAATCTCTTTTAACTCCTGCAATTGCAGTTTCCTATTATTACTAACCTATACTTGGTCCATATTCAACTGCTTCACAGCCTAATAGGCTCTATGTTATATTTCCACAAGTAAGTGACCAAGCTTACAGAAAACTAACCTATATGGCAACATTCCTATTGGAGTTTTGTAAGCAGTCTGGTGCACTCACAAGGCATCATCTAATCGTAAACTCTAATCCTTTCTGTTCGAATTCACCACTTTTTCCAGTGTAGACTTAATCTCCCTATTAGATACTTCAGTTTGTCCACTTGTTTGCGGATGACAGGCTGTAGAAACTCGATGTGTGACACCATATCTCTTCATCAAAGCCTCAAAAATCTTGTTGCAAAAATAGGTCTCTCGATCACTAATGATAGCACGAGGCATTCTAAACCTGTCAAAAATGTTAGATTTAACAAAATCTATAACAGTTTTGGCATCATTAAATAAAGTAGCTTTAACTTCAACCCATTTCTAAACGTAATCCACAGCAAACAAAATTTAATTCTTAAAAGGACACATAAAGTCTATTCCCCAGACATCAAAAATCTCACATACCAGGATGTTAGTAAGTGGCATTTGATCTCTCGATCGTAAGCTACTTGTTCTTTGACAACGATCACAAGACTTGCAAAACATGTAAGAATCATAAAAAAGCGTAGGCCAAAATAATCCACATTCAAGAGTTTTTTGAGTTGTTCTTTTGGGACCAAAAATGTCTCCCACATAGATAAATGGAAAAAATTTAATGTGGAAGGAATTTTATCATCTGTAACACATCTTCTAACAATCTGATTAGCACAATATTTCTAAAGATGAAGTTCATCCTAAATTTGTTATTTAGCCTCTCGCTTAATTTTATCTTTTTCAGCTCTAGATAAATTATAAAGTAAGGACTTAGTTGCCAAGAAATTAACTATGTCAGCATACCATGGAATTATCTGTTGAATTACGAAGAGACTTTCATCCGAAAATTCATCTTCGATAACCTTAGATGAATTGGTTGGAATAATCCTGCTAAGATGATCGACCACTAAATTTTTAGCTCCTTTCTTGTCACGTATCTCCAAATCGAATTCTTGGAGAAGTAAAATCCATCGAATCAATCTCGGCTTTACTTCTTTCTTATTCACCAAGTATTTTAGGGCTGCATAGTCTGAATAAATGATCACCTTAGTGCCCCATAAGTAGGACCGAAACTTTTCCAACCCAAATACTACAACTAAAAACTCTTTCTCTGTCGTGGAATAATTTTTCTGAGCATCATTAAGTGTCATGGAAGCGTAGTAGATGACATGAGGTACCTTGTCCACATTTTGTCCTAGTACTACTCCAACTGCATAGTTGAAGCATCACACAGTAGCTCGAATGGAATATCCCATTTCGGCGGTTGAATAATCAAAGCTATAGTGAGTCGTTCGTTGAGTTCATTAAATGCAATCTTGCATGGCTCATCAAAATCAAACTTCACGTCTTTTTGGATTAGTCTACACATGGGTTGTATAATCTTTGAAAAATCCTTGATAAATCGCCAATAGAATCTTGCATGACCAAGAAAGGAACCAACTTCCCGCACAGTCACGGGGTAAGATAAAGATCGAATAACATCTATGTTAGCCTTATCAATTTCAATTCCCTTAGAAGAAATTGCATGACCAAAAATTATGCCTAGATTAACCATGAAATGACACTTTTTATAATTTAAAACTAAATTAGTCTCAATGCAACCTTTAAGCACTTTTTTAAGGTTGATAATGCATGTTTCAAAAGACTCTCCATAAACGTTGAAATCATCCATAAAAACTTCCATACAATTCTCCACAAGTTTAGAGAAAATACTTACTATACACCTTTGAAATGTCGCTAGTGCATTACACAACCCAAATGGCATTCTTCGGTAAGAAAAAGGTGCCGAATGGATATATGAAGGTTATTTTCTCCTAGTCCTTACTTGCAAGTCTTTCAAGCATTTGATCAATAAACGGAAGTGAAAAATAATCTTTTCTAGTAAACGAATTTAGCTTCCTATAATCTATGCAAACTCACCACCCATTTTGAACATGGGTAGGTATTAACTCACTATCATTATTTTCTATCACAGTTACCCTAGTTTTCTTCGGAACTACCTAGATTGGACTTACCTTATTGCTATCCGAAATTGGATAAATGACTTCAGTGTCAAGAAGCTTCATGATTTCCTTTTTCACCACTTCCATCATGGGTGGGTTTAATTGATGTTGGGGTTGCCTCACCTCCTTAGCTTCATCTTCTACCAATATTTGATGTATGTAGTGTAACATCCCCTCACCAATTGGAAAGGGTAATTTGGGAAATTGGATTGGGTTAGAAATATGTAAAGTGTTTTTGACATATTCATGCATTCATATATGCACATGAATAATAAATAGTGAAATTTTTGCACATGAAATGA
>JANIIA010000010.1:36701100-36723821 GCA_027478495.1 Erythroxylum alaternifolium | reverse complement strand
GTGTCAAAGCATTTCTCATCGCAGATGGAGGCAAAAGTAAGCAAGATGATTAGCCTAAATGGCTCCAACTACCACATATGGAAGAACAAGATGAAAGATCTTCTGTTCGTCACAAAATTGCATTTACCAGTGTTTACAACAACAAAACCCGAAAATAAATCAGATGACGAGTGGGCGTTTAAGCATGAGCAGGTATGTAGTTTTATTCGACAATTTGTTGAAGATAATGTGTATAATCATATCTATAATGAGACTCATGCACAGACGTTGTGAGAGAAGCTTAAGGAGTTGTATGCCTCAAAAATCGGTAACAATAAATTATTTTATCTGAAAAAATTAGTACAGATAAAATATCGAGAAGGTACCTCTGTAGCAGATCATTAAATGAATTTCAGGGGATCGTGGATCAATTATTAGGAATGGGTATAAAGTTCGATGATGACGCACTTGCTCTTTTCATCCTTACCTCTTTGCCAAAGTCTTAGGAGTCTTTGAAGATTTCAATCACCAATTCTGTAGTTGATGGTGTTGTTAACATGAAATCTGTAAAAAGTGAAATTCTGAATGAAGAGATGAGACGGAGATCACAAAGTTCGGCCTCTTTAACACAGTCAGAAGTTCTGGTCACAAGTTCTAGGGGGAGGAGCAAATCTAGAGGTCCAAATTTCAGAGAAGCAGAGGAAGATCAAATAAATATGCAAATGTTGAGTATCATCACTGCAAAAAGAAGAGTCACATCAAAAGGTTATGTCGAAAGTTCAAAGAACAAAAGCAAAGAAGTCAAGAAAGATGATAGCAGTGATGATGAACATGCATGGACGACTACCGCTATTGATGACTTTCACATCATTTCATATGATAATGATGTGAATAGTGCATCATGTGAGTTTAATTAGATAGGTAATAGTGGTACCACTATTCATGTCACATCAGATAAAGAACTCTTCTCATCATATACAAAAGGAGATTTTGGTGCCGTTATAATGGGAAATAGCAGTTTAGCCAAAATCACCAGAAAATGTGATATGTACTTGGAGACAGACAATGGCATGAGACTGCCTCTGAAAGATGTCAAACATGTTCCTGATTTTCATCTAAATCTAATATCCGTTGGCATACTTGATGATGAAAGTTTTTGCAACACTTTCAAAGATGGCAAATGGAAATTTACTAAAAGTTCTTTGGTAATTTCCAAAAGTAAGAAGTGCTCAAAATTGTATGTGATGCAGGCAAAGGTCTCCAGCGATGTTGTGAATCCAGCAGAGAAAGATCATGGAATTGAATTATAACACAAGAGACTCGGTCAATTTGAACTTCAAGTCAGCCTAACGAAATCATTAGACACGATTTTTGATGTCTTCAAGAAACAACCTGGGAACTCCTTATCAACAAAAGCCACCGAGAACTTGAACAATGACGCGTCCAGCGTAATCAGTTCCTCCTCTAAGTTGTGACTCCATGCTTCTCTGATTCTAAAGCAAGGATGATTCGTGGTTTTCGGCAAGCCTTAGGAAGCAAGAACATTAACGGTTTCTTCAGGAAGTAAAACTACTAATGATAAGCTCTTGAGTCATTCAAAGGATTCAAATAAAATAGGAAAACTATTTTCAAAGGGTTGACATAAAATACGAAAACTAATTTCAAGGGGATTCTAATAAAATAGGAAAACTACTTCCAAAGGATTCGAATAAAACTAATCTCAAAGAATTCAAATAAAATAGGAAATGTACTTTCAAAAGGATTTAAATAAAATAGCAAAACAAACTTTATTGGATTCAAATAAAATAGGAAACTGCTTTCAAAGGATTGGGATATGATGATACTCCTGCTAGTCCTATTTTTGAAGAAATACATATAACAGAAGTCCCAAGTTTTATTATAAATTTTATTAATAAAATTTGAAGTTTCTTGATATAACTAATAAAATGTACATGTCATGATTTTTTAACAATTATATTATTTTTAAATCAAATAATAAGAATTATCATATTATTTATATGAAGAACCGAATAAAAACTATTAGAAATCAACTTGAGTTAATATTATTATAATTCAATATTTTCTAACATTTTCTTTTATTTTAAAAAAATTATTTACGATGAGAGCAAATGACATAACTTATTTTTCCATCTAACTGACTAATCTTCAACTTCAATGCCTAGTACTCAGTATAATAACAATAGACGCAGCAATTATGACAATCTCGACCAATGAGTCGATATTTAAATACGTATATAAAATATAGCACACTTGCATTCTTTGAATTATTGAACGCAATTAACTATTAATGGAACTGAAAAAACAAAGTGAAAACTGAAAAGAAGGAAATAAAAATAACTACGGGAGTTGAAAGCATTATTATTAAATAATTTAAATTGGTCATGCGGGTGTAATCTATTAACAAGGAGGTGCCTAAAATCATTGGAATTCACTGCTGTCATCGTAATCAACATGTCATCATCTATTTTTTCGAACTCTTTAATAACACAAGCTATTTTTGTGTCGCGTCCAAACTAGAGGCTAAGGACCTTGAGCGTCTTAAAAATAACCAAAAAGTTTGAGCTCTTGATATGTGAAGCTTTTCTCCAATTTAAAAATGTTGCTTGGGCTCAAAGCCACATGTCTATTACAGTTCACCTGCCATAATATTGAATCTCATATGAATAGATTAGTCAATAGAAGACTAATATCTAATTGTTGGCTAAATGGGCTCTTGAAAGGCAAAGTCGCCAAGATATAGACCTAGAGATGTACAAGTAGTTTTCTTAGAAAATTTAGGATGATAGCTTAGGTAATCTAAAAAATGGTATAGATCACGCATCGTCTTTCTGATTGTTGGGCCTGTTAATGGAGGTTCGCCAAATTTGAAAATGATTAACAATGCAAATATAATCATTCTTAGTCAAGCTATACTGACAATGGTTAATGAAGATAGGATGAGCTTTTTGTTTAGACAAAGGAATGCTCCATAGTTAATACTTGTCAAGGATTCGGCCAATTTGAATACGCCATTTAGGTAGGGGTTGGAATCATTCTAAGAATGTCCATAGTAGGGAACTAACATTGGTTGGATTAGCAAGATGATTGTAAACATGTAAAGGAGAGAGAGCAATTGGACAAGCATAAGGTGGATAAATCTCATAGATGCCACATTGTTGGCTCAAAAAGAGAATTATAAAGATGGAGAAGGGTTCAGTAAAGTGTTAACATGTCAAATTGATGAGGTTGTGGAGGAGGGTAGTAAGAACAAGGAAGAGGCAATAAAAAAAGACTTTTTTTAAGGTAAACAACAATGTCATCCATTATTTTTAGAGGAGTTTTGATGATTGGAGGGAAGGATTTCTTGATCCTAGCGTATATTAGAAATTCCACGATGGGAAGAATAAGAGAAATTGGTTTTCTGAGGATGGAGGAAAGCAATTGAATTGATTTTTTAGGTCGAGAGAGAAAATCTACAAGAATGTTGTAGTGACCTTTAATATGGCGAACGGTGAATTTTTAGCTAGGAAACTAATCTTGCCAATGAAGTAATTTATTATTAGGCAATATCTTCTTGTTAGTCTTAATAACCTTTAAAAATGATTTATTGTCCATTTCAATTAGTGGTAAGGGCTAAGGTGGAAATTAAATTTTTTTAGGCATTTTTTTACTGCCAACATTTCCTTATAGATGGCGAGGTAGTGTTTTTCTGATTTTTTGAAATGGCCACTATCATGGCTATTATAATGTCTTTTCCCATCAACCTCTTCAATCAAGATGGCACCCCAACAATGATCGATAGAATATATCTAAAGGTTGTGTTGGCTTTTGTTAGTAATCTTTAAAAGGAGTATATTCTAAATTGCTTATTTTAAATATTAAACAACTCTGGTTTGTTCTTTACTTCTTGCGGTGGATTCTTTCTCATCAATTTGGATAAGGTGAAAACTACTTTCAAAAGATTCCAATAAAATAGAAAAACTAATTTTAAAGGATCCAAACAAAATTCGAAAACTATTTTCAAAGGAATCAAATAAAATAGGAAAACTAATTTCAAAGTATTCAAATAAGATACGAAAACTACATTCAAAGGATTCAAATAAAATAGGAAAACTAATTTCAAAGGATTCAAATAAAATAGGAAAACTGCATTCAATGGATTGGGATAAAATGGGTACTATTACTAGTCCTAATTTTGAAGAAATACATACTGATAGGATTTAGACTTATGATCATTATATTCAGATTTCTAAACACTTATTAATTAACTATAATCACACACAAATCAAATAAACAATGATATATATACAAATAAGAACACTGACCTTGATCTATTACATAGCAGAAGCGTAAACAGCAAAACTTTAAGGATTTGTGCTCTTCCAAGCCAAGATCCAAAAACCGAATAGATTCTCCTTATGGAATAAAGAAAACTGACAGAACTTTGTTTAGAAGGAATGTTAAGAAATGTATCTGGCTTAGGGACCACAACCTTTTTATAGTCAGTTTAGACTTACGGGCCATTGTGGGTCCATTAACCATAATGACTGGTAATGGGCTTCTACACATCGGGCCCATACTAATACTTAATTAATATTTCTATAGGCCCAATTAATTTTCTAAAGTTAGGTCACATTTTATTAGGCCTATAACCGAGATAGAAATCTACGTACATATATTTATACACGTGGCCCATAAAATTCTAACAATCTCCCACTTGGGCTATGTGTGTTTCTAGATAATGTACATAGAATAAAAATTTAATGCGCGCAAACTTGTTATCTCATTACAGAAATATACCAAAATAATTTGGTCCATCAATTTTACTAATGTGGGATCAAAGCGGCTTTTGTCATCTAATTTTATGACTAAACCAAACATTTGTCACAATGCCAGCAGAATCAATGACATAGATCAAGTATGGATGCATAGCATAGAAATTACATGTGATGTGATCATAATCATGCCTATTTCCAACTGGTCTTAAATTTGTGACTCGAAGAATCTCAAAACACTTTCTAGACTTATGCAATACCGCAACAGAAAGTAAATTCTATATGTTCAGAATTTTCAGATAAACATGAAATTCATTAGATTTCATAAACCAAAGACTGTACAGAAAATAACTTTAGACCTTAGAAACATAAAACCATAAAACATAAAATTTAGATGTCAAAGAACATACATAGAAGTAAAAGATTAACTTCTACTAAAGTGATATGTCTGATAGACCTACTACACCCATATTGGTCACATGTACATGAAACACTGAAGGTGGCAACCCTTTGGTGAGTGGGTCTGCTATATTGGAGTTTATACCAATATGTTCTATAGACACTTGAAGATTCTTGTGATAGAAATCACTCATACTCTACCAATCTCTACTCAACTTCGACAGAAAACACAAAAAATTGAAGATAGAAGGTGTATGTGTGTTTGTGTCTGAGAGGCGTCGAAGAGAGAAGGGGGAGAAATGTTCTCAAAGTTAATGTGAGCTGCAGATTGAAACCAAAGCATAAGTCACGTGACGGACATAAGCAAAAACATGTCAGATGCCTTTAACTCAAAACACTATCGTATTTCAATACAGTACAACGGCTTCATTATCACAATAAATCTTTAGTGGTCGTTTTAGATCATCAACTATTTGCAGCCCAGTGATAAAGTTTCGCAACCATATTCCATGACACGATGCTTTATAGCAGGCTATATATTCTGCCTCCATTGTAGAAGAAGCTATAAGTTTCTGTTTTTTACTTTTCCATGAAACAGATCCTCCACCCATCATGAAAACATAACCTGAGGTGGATATTTTGCTATCTAACTATCCAGCATGATCAGAGTCGGTGTATCCAATGATTTGCAATCGCTCTGACCTTCTGTATGTGAGCATATAGTCCTTTGTTATTTTGTAAATACCTCATAACTCGTTTTGCTGCTTTCTAATGATCCATTCCCGGGTTACTCAAATATCTGCCTAACATCCCTGTTATGAACGCTATATCCGGGCACGTACATACTTGTGCATACATGAGACTCCCTACAACCGAAGCATAAGGGATTTTATCCATCTCATCTTTCATTTTGTCCAATTTAGGACATTGAAGCAAACTAAACTTATCACCTTTTGAAACAGGAGTGTCTCCCGGTGCACAATTCTGCATACCATATCGGCTTAGCACCTTATCAATATAGGACTTTTGAGATAAACCGAGTATACCTTCTTTACGATCCCAATGGATCTGTATACCTAAGACAAAAGATCCATCACCAAGATCTTTCATTTCAAAATTCTTTGACAGAAATTTCTTAGTTTCATGCAATAGACCCATATCGCTACTTGTCAGTAGAATATCATCTACATATAGCATCAGGATAATAAATTTGCTCCCACTAAACTTGATATATATGCACTGATCAACAATGTTTTCCTTAAAACCAAACGAGGTTATCACTTGATCAAATTTCTGGTACCATTGGCGAGATGCCTGCTTTAAACCATAAATGGACTTCTTAAATTTACAAACAAGATGCTTTGAATCATTAGATTCAAAGTTCTCTGGTTGCACCATGTACATTATTTCATCAATGTCTCCATTAAGAAACATTGTCTTTACGGCCATTTGATGTAGCTCGAGATCACAATGAACTAAAAGTGCCATAATGATTCTAAAAGAGTCCTTTATTGAAATTAGAGAAAAGGTCAATTTATAATCAATGCCTTCCTTCCGAGTGAAGCCTTTGGCAACTAAACGTGCCTTATATCTTTCAATGTTACCACGTACCACTTGATAGGATTTAGACTTATATCATTATATTCAGATTTCTAAATACTCATTAATTAACCAGAATCACACGCAAATCAAATAAACAATGATATATATACAAATAAGAACACTGACCTTAATCCATTGCACAGTGGAAGCGTAAATAACAAAAATTTAAGGATTTGTGTTCTTCCAGTCCAAAATCCATAAACCGAATGGATTCTCCTTATGGAACAGAGAAAACTGACAGAACTTTGTTTAAAAGGAATGTCAAGAAATATATCTGGCTTAGGGATCACAACCCTTTTATAGTTAGGTTAGACTTACGACTCATTGTAAGTCCATTAACCATAATGACTCGTAAAGGGCTTCTACACATCAGGCCCATACTAATACTTAATTAATATTTCTGTAGGCCCAATTAATTTACTAAAGTTAGATCACATTTTATTAGGCCTATAACCTAGATAGAAATCTACGTACATATATGTATACACGTGGCCCATAAAATTCTAACACATACAACATAAATCCTAAGTTTTATTAAAAATTTTATTTATAAAATTTGGAGTTTCTTGATATAACTAATAAAATGAAGATAGTGATGATTTTTTAACAATTATATATTTTTTAATTAATTTAAAATTTCATACAAAATACACGCAAAATTGAATAGTAAGAATTATCATATATGTTATATAATGACCCGAACAAAAGTTATTAGAAATCAACTTTAATTATTATATTATAATTCAATATTTTCTAACACTTTCTTTTATTTATAAAAATTATTTAGGATGGGGCAGACAACATAACGTATTTTTCTATCTAATTCTTACATTATTCAAGAAAAGTTGATTATTGAATAATACAGTACATAAAGAAAGACAAATATGCTCAGTATTTGTCTCTTTATAAGAATACTGTATATCATAAAGTTTAGACTTAAATCCTGTTAGATATTATATTTATCCCTGCTTTTTCAGGGTAAGAAGGGGTAGAGAAAATGCCTCGATCCAATGTTCGAGTACTAGGTGCTACGGCGTTGAAGTAACCTGTAACATCCCCTCACTTATTAAAAAGAGTATTTTGGTCATTTTGGATCGGGTTAGAAATAAACTGTTATTTTTTAGTGATGAAAAGAGGAAGATTTTGGTTTTAAAAATCTTGTGATTTTCAGTTACAGCTTTTATTATTTAGTTGTATGTGATGCCATGTGGAGTATTGTAGTGATTGCACGTAGAGCTCTCTTATTTTAGGATATATGTCGGAATGACCTACGGGCGTCCCGGTGCGTACCCTAGGGTAATGGGGTGTTACATGCAGATGGTGGGACTAATACCCTTTAAATCTGCCACTGTCCAACCGAAAGCTTCCTTACGCTCCTTTAACACTTGAATCAATTGATTTTCCTACAAAAGAGTAAGTTTATTAGAGATTACATCAGGTAACAAGTCTTTCTCACCCAAAAAGATATATCTTAAGTGGCTAGGCAAACTCTTCAACTCCAATGTTGGTGGTTGGATCAAGGACTTCAGCAGCTTGGAGCTATTAAATGATAGCTCCATATATGGCAACTTCCTCTCCAATTGATTGGATTTTTCCAATTGATAAAACAACACCTCTAATTCATGGTTGGGTAGTAGCGATGCTTTAATGCTTTGCAATTGTGATGTCTCTCCCAACTCCAAGAATGTTTCACATGTATCCCTTCCACTCAATAATGAATTTTCCTACACTCATGTGTTAATAAAATCCACAAAAATAATAGGTTGTTCATCATCCAGAATTTTCATGGCATTGTATATATTGAATTTAATTAGTTTACCATCAAATTCCATAGTCAATGACCCATCATGAACATCAATTTTCGTTCTTGTGGTTTTTAAGAATGACTTTCGAAATAAAATCGGGTTGAAGAAAATACATCATCACTCCCCATCTGCAAAATATAAAAGTCATCTGGAAAAAGGATATCCCCCACTTGAATTAAAATGTCCTCTAATATACCCTTTGGATAAGCATTTGAACGATCCACTAATTAAATCACTACATTAGTTTCCTTGAGAGGTCCCACATTTAAAGACTTATAAACATCATAAGGCATGACATTTATGGAAGCACCCAAATCTAACAAAGCTTTTTCAATTTTCAAATCACCAATTTTACATGTGATAGTGAACATACCTGGGACTTGACACCTAGGTGAAAGCTTTTTCTTTTGCGAAATGGTTGAAACATTCTCCCCCAATTGCACTTTCTCATCAAATTTCAATTTTTGTTTTGAAGTGCAAAGTTCCTTAAGGAATTTAGCATAATGTGGGATCTATTTTATTGAATTAAGTAAAGGAATATTTACCTGGACTTTCCTGAAAATATCTCATATTTCCTTCTCTTGAACCTCCTTCCTTGCCTTATCGAATCGACTAGGAAAGGAGGACTGCACAACCAGATTCTACATACCTTTCTGAGTTTTTTTTCTGGCTATTCAGTTGCCTCCTTTATTGCTTCTTCCTCAATTTCTCTCTTGGAGATTTTTGCTAGTGGTTCCTTCAATTCCTTCCCACTCCGTAACATGTTAGCTTTAGCACTATGTTTGGGGTCGATTTTCGATTGGGCTGGAAAATTTTCAGAACTTTGTGCCTTCAATCTATTAATGACAGTTGCCATTTGGATCACTTGATTTTTAAGTTAGATACTAGCTTGAGTATCCCGCTGAAACTTCAGGGTGTTAGTGTCTAAAAATTGAACTATATCTTCCAAGGAAGACTTACCTTCGGAATTAGATGTCATTTGTTGATGTTGTCTAGGCACATATGGTTGTCTAAGTTGCTGGAAATTTATGATAGTTTACTACCCTTGCGAGTTCCCATAGCATAAATTCGGATGATCGCGCCAACCCAGATTGTAGGTATTAGAAAATTAGTCATATTTCCTCTGATTTGTCCAGCACCTTACGACATTCACCTGTTCTATGTTTTCTTCCTACAAAATCAGACATACATCAGTGAGGTGTCCTAACATCGAACATATTCTACATACCTTTGCTTCTTCTTTCTTTGTAACCGCAAGTTATCGTAACAAAGATGTAAGTTCATGCAATCTTTTCTCCAATGCTGTCACATTCACTTCATTTATGTGTTTTGAACCATGGCCATAATGGATCCCGAATTGTTGTGTATTGGAAGCCATATTCGCTATCAAATCTTTTGTGGCTGTTGGTGTTTTATCCACTAGAGCTCCACCACTTGTAGCATCGATCATACTCCTATCTGTGAGTAAAAGGCCTTCATAAAAGTATTGAATCAACAACTGGTCGGTTATTTGGTGATGGGGACAACTATTACAAAGTTTTTTGAATCTTTCCCAATATTCGTAAAGTGTCTCACCCATATGTTATCGGATGCCACAAATTTTCTTTCGAATGTTGGCAGCTCTCGATGCTGGAAAATATTTCTCAAAGAAGAGTTTCTTCATTTCAACCTATGTTTGCACATTTTTGCCAGCTGAATAGTATAACCAATCTTGAGCATCATCTTTGAGAGAAAAGGGAAAAGCTCTTAGTTTTATTTACTCTTCCGTCACATTTGTTGGCTTTATACCCATACAAACCACGTCAAACTCCTTCAAATGTTTGTAAGGATCCTCTCCCGGTAAGCCTTTGAAAATCGGTAATAAATGGATCAGTCCAGATTTTAATTCAAAAGTGTTGTTGTCCCCAAAATTTGGAAAATTGATGCAGTGGGGCTGTTGAGCATCTGTGGCGTGGCTAGTTCACGAAGAGTGCTATTCATAACCATCCCTTCCATTTTCTGCACTTGTTGTTGCAGTTTCGTCTATTTTAGTAGTCACTTGGCTGTCTTCTTGATCTTTGAATCAAATAACAGTTGAGTTGTCTTGTCGACTTGTGTAACATACATAAACTGTTAAGAATTTTCCCAAAAACAGTGCCAAAATTTGGTAGTGTTGTTGCCTGCAACCAAATTAATACCAACTCTAGCAATAAAAGAAAATGTAGTTAGTGAAGAGTTGAGATCGTTCCCAAGAGGAATTATAACGGCAATTGTTATACGAGTTAAAAACTAAAACAAAGTGGGGGGTTTTAAATGAACGTGAACTTAAGAAATTAAAAATGGAAGAAATTGAAAATTAACAAAAATAATTGGATCTAGAAATTCAGTAAACAAACTTTAGTTTCAGGTCACCGACGTTATCAACCTAATATGGATCCTCGATATAAAACTCAATCCATTAACAAACATTCATTGGGTAAAGTTTTCTCTTAAGATTAAATGAATAGAAACATGTATTCTAAGCATTCTTATTAGTCAACAACTTAGATACAATCTTAAATATAATTGATTAATAGCTTTAAGAATTAAGAAACCAATGAACAAGACAACACATAAACGATATGTATTTAATCAAGTTAAACGTCTTCTTAGAATTTCCAACTCTAACATAAAGATGGTAATCCTAATTGCCACTTTGGATTAACAAGACTAAACGTCAAATCCTACTAATCTGGCTATAAATTAAACAAATCAATTCTTAATTGTGCATCATAGAAATCAATCAATTCAATTATGATAAGCCATTCGAAAGACACTTAATATTCATCAATGAAATAAACTTTATTTGAAAATCTCACACATACTAGATGATAGCATGGCTCCCTTCAACCAAGAAAATAAGTTTAGCTACTCATACTAAAGGTAAGAACCAATAGAAGAATAGCAAAATATAAAGTCTCCATCCCTGGTCTTTTCGCAGAAAAATATGAAATTTCCTAAAAACACCAAAAAAGCCACTGCAAAAAATGTAAAGAACTAAAGACTCTCTGCGTGAACAATAATTCGCGTGAACAGTAAATGTTTTTAATCAATTTTGATCTCCTCTCTCCTCCATCATGTCGTAATCTTCAACAAATAGACTCCCCACATATTAAAGTTATAGATACCCACCAATAAGGCAACATTTGATTTCCAAAATCATAAAGATCTTGGGTGGATCAAATCTGAATTGAAATTAGATTTTGTAGATGATCTTTTCATTGCACGTGCCCACGCGTAGTCAGTAACATGTCTGCCAGCTTGTATCTGTTTCCTTATCTATCCATTTCACGACTTTTTACTTCATAATTAGCTCTAAGAATGCTCAAAACTTCCTAATAACAAAAGATGGGTAAGTCCATTAAGTTGAACTCAAATTACACTCAATAAAAGGGAATTAGAAATCAAAATAGTGAAAATTGCTCATTCTATCAACCTGCAAATCGTTCCAGCATCTTATCCTACTATCAATATATCATCTATATACAAAAGAAGGGTGATGAAGCTATTAGCAGAGAATTATTTGGAATACCCATAAGGATCAATTAACTTCCACTTATACATATTTCTTATCATAAACTAATCAAACTTCTCTTACCACTCTTTTAGTGCTTGTTTGAGCCTAAAGACACTTCTTTAAGTTGTATACCAAGTACTCTTTTCCTTTGACTTTGAACCCTTTCAGTTGCTCTATGTAAATCTCCTTTTCCAACTGGTGAGAAAATCTCATTGAATCCCTTCATTTAATTGTTTCCTTTCACCTCTAGTCTCTCTATACTTCATTAGCTTGTTACCATCTTTCTTGATCTTGAACACTAATTACTGCATACTATGATTACAAGACTTGGCAAATGGATGTGCAAACAACTTTCCTTAATGGAAGTCTGGAAGAGGATGTGTACATGAAACAACATGAAGGTTTCATATCTCCTAAAAATGCTAGGAAAATCTGCAAGCTTCAACGATCAATTTATGGATTGAAGCAAGCTTCTTGGAGTTGGAATCTTCATTTTAATGAGGTAATCAAAGAGTTCGGTTTGCTAAAAAATAAAGAAGAACCTTGTGTTTACAAGAAGACTAGTGGGAGCGTAATTCTTTTCTTAGTCTTGGATGTAGACGATATACTACTCATTGGAAATGACATTCTTGTACTTCAATCTATGAAAACATAGTTAGGAAGTTGTTTTTCAATGAAAGGCTTAGGCAAGGCAACCTACATCTTGGGTATTAGGATCTATAGAGAAAGATTAAGACAGATTATTGGACTAAGTCAAAGCAGTTATGTTGATAAGGTTTTACTTAGATTCAATATGTAAGAATCTAATAAAGGCTTCTTACCCATATCACATTGCATAGTTTTGAGTAGGACCCCATATGCATCTGTTATAGGATCCATCATGTATGCTATGTTATGTACTTGTGCGGATGTTACATGTGCTTTGAGCATGACGAGTAGATACTAGTCAGATCCATTTAAAAGTCACTGGATAGCTATTAAGAACATTCTTAAGTAATTGAGAAGAAATAAGGATATGTTCTTGATTTATGGTGGTAAGGAAGAGCTCATTGTAAGTGGTTATACTGATGCCAGCTTCCAATTAGACAAAGACAACTTTCGATCACAGTCAAGATTTATATTCTGCTTAAATGGTGGAGCAGTGTGTTAGAAGAGTTCCAAGAAAGACACAGTTGCTAATTTTACAACATAAGCCGAGTACATTACTGCTTCAAAAGCTGCAAAGGGTTGTTTAGGTTAAAAAGTTCATCATTGAACTTGGTGTAGTTACTAGCATTATGAATCCATTGCATCTTTATTGTGATAATAATAAAGCCATTTCCCAAGCTAAGGAACCAAAATTTCATCAGAAGAATAAACACATACTCAGAATTTTTCACCTTATTCGACACATTGTTGAAAGAGGTGATGTGAAAGTGTTCAAAGTGTCAACATATCTTAATATAGCTGATCTGTTGACTAAGCCTCTCCCACAAGCTAAGCTTGATCATCATACTAGAGCATTAGGCATTAGGCATTAGGCATCAGACATATGGATGTATGATTATAAAAGAGAGAAATTTTATGACAAGTTATTTTTGGATAATCCATTAATAATACCCAATTATTATTTGTTGTGTTTATATTTGATGGAGTTACAAATACATTTGAATTGTGATCCCATGAATAATGTGTATCTCACCATTGGCCATCAAGTATGATTTGATCATAAGACCCTATTGTAACATGGATACAATTATTTTAAAAGTCCCTAGCCAATGTCATTAATGTAAGGGATCATAATGATTGTTGAGACTAGCATGTTGATTAACTGATGACCATGTTTCACGTGCTGTTATTATGGAGATATTAAGTTATTCACATGGATGTATGTTGGAGAACATGCAATTGGACTAACCTACTATGAGAACACTTCAAAAATTGTTATATAAGTGTCATAAGTGGTTCTCATCACAACTACTAAGTGTAGTCCTTTGACTTGATTTTGTCACGGTTTCTTATATATGGATTAGTTTGTTTTGACATTGTCAAACGTCAGTCGTAAAAGGTGATTATAAAAGCAATGTTCGGGCATACTATAAATCATGCTGAGGAATGTGGATGAACAAGATGGAATTTGTTTCTTTCTTATAATAGAAGAAAGATATTTCTAGGCACCTTGATGAGTTGAGATTGAAAAGTTGCATGGCCATACACAAACATGGTGAATGTCAGTCGTTTATTTCATAGTCTAACTCAAAGATGGAGAAACATGATTAATCCTAATAAAGATGACACAATTTCCTGCCGTCAATCGAGATATAATGAGACAAAGGGGCCTAAAAGAAATTTGGGCTTGCTACTAATATTAAATAAACCTACAGGTTCACACACCAAGCAGGCTAAACATTCAATGGGCTTAATTTGATTTTAGGCCTAGTCTAATTCACACTTAGGGTTTTCCTATATATACAGGTATATAAGTGATTAGAAGATAAATGGTCATATAATAAAAAAAAGCTTGAACAACCATCTTCAAAAAGAGAGAAAGGGGACAAGATTGGTGCTAGCAACGTGACATTTGACGTGCTCTTTCTAGCACTACCAATTTGTTTTCTTATTTCTGTTATAAAAGGTATAATTCATTCTAAATTTGATTTCAATATTCATATAGATCTTGGAATTTCGTATTTAAGATTTTACTGTTAATCATCCAAAATCGCTTCACCATCTTCAAAATACAATAGTATAATGCTCTTTTATTGACAAGCCATTTAAAATCTGAGTGACTAATGTGGAGACAACCACTAGTCTCACAAATCAACTACACTTCATCATTTGTCTTTGATGTCATTATTATAGTGTTGTTATCATCTCCATCCTTTTGTTGTCTTACTTTTTCTAGTCTCTCTTTGACTTATAACAGAACTTTTTTATATGACTAAGTTCGGGTCTCTTTACCATCTCTTTACTTAGACTTATTTTTTTTATTTCCCTTACTTATTGGGACCTCTACTCTTATGTTTCCTTCTGCTTTCTACCATAAGAGCCTGTACATGTTGACACTAATCTCCTTCCTCCTAATCTCTTCAATGAATATGCTCTCTTTGATCACATCTACAGAAAGCATACCATCTGGAGTATAGTTGTTCATAGTCATAACTAAAGTTTTTCAACTATTTGGTAAAGAACTTAACAAGAATAAAGTTTGTAATTCATCATTGAGGATGATCTTCATAGTCGTCAAATTGTTGATGATGTCCAAAAAATTGTTGAGCTGCTTTGACATTAATTTCCCATCCTTCAACTTTTATTTCATAAGCCTTTTAATCAAAGAGGCCTTATTGTAAGTGGTCTTCCTCTCATAAAGACCCTTCAACTTCTTCCACAACTCGAAAGGATCTATCTCTTGACATTTGTGGTTGAATATGTTAATATCAATCCACTATCTAATAGTTCCCAAGGTCTTTCACTTCATCCTCACCCACTCTTTATCTGTTATATCCTCTGGCTTAGGCAGGGCATCATCTTTCATGCTTTTTTCCATAGCAATTGGATCATAGGGATCTTTATGGTGCAGGAGATCTTCTATTATGGGTCTTCTTATCGAGTATTTGGTCGATGTGAACTTCATTATAGAGCTATTAACACTCTCCATACCTAAGGTTCTGATACCACCTATTAGGATTGCAAGCAATAATGCTTACAAGATCTTTAAGATCACTCAACTAATAACAAAAATCAAATGGAAAGATGCTTGAAAGATTACTAATATAGGATTTTAATGTGAAAATCCTCTAGTGTAGAGGTAGAAATTATATGACAAATTGATAATAAAATCTACTAAATAAAACGGTAGGATATAAAGGATAAAGCTTTCGAGCTCTCTTACTAAAGAAAACCTCATAATGCAACTAAAGCTAATCTCTCTAGCTCTCTCTTTAGCTAGCTCTCTTACTCCTCCCTTAAGTTCTCTAAAAAACCTCTAAGATTGAGTACAAATTGACATATGTATATACGTAATCTTTCAAGCATCTTTCCATTTGATTAGTTTTTTATTAGTTAAGTGATCTTAGATATATATATATATATATATGATCAGGTTTCGTATACAACACATGATCGCACACATAGTTACTATATGTGGTGACCATATCCGACCTTTAAACTTTAAAACTCGACATCACATATATATATATGATCAGGTTTCGTATACAACACATGATCGTACACATAGTTACTATATGTGGTGACCATATCCGACCTTTAAACTTTAAAACTCGACATCACGAAGATGCACGGTTGCAGTGAATTACATGATCTATATATATATATATATATCTATATATATATATATACATGATACCACTTCGACGCTGGCTTTTATTTTTTCTAACTGTTGTTCTAATTTTTCAAGTCGATTATCTATATGATGGAGATGTTTGTATAAAGAGGTAAGATTATCTCGTAATAATTGCTGTACTGAGTTATTTAAGTGTTCTTATGTTTGTAAAAGATTAGTTATTTGATCTTCGAACAATTTTTGTTGCTGTATTAATTCAGTTAATTGTTGAGAAACACTCATAACGTTTTATGAATATATTCAGTGAGCTGTTTAACTTGTTGTTCGATTTAATCTAATTTTTGTTCAGTTTGTTCTTTATTCCTATCTAATTGTGGTTCTTTTATCTGCAGGTTAAAAGGTCGACTGAATGATTGTGTTCTAATGAAAGGAGACTGAGTAGAAGAACTAGGTAAATCTGAGAATGAACGTCTTTTAGGTACAATTGGGTATTGAATAGCAGGTAGAGATCTAAGTTTTGTTCTAAAATTTGTTCCTGATTGATTAAACTAATTCGAATGTGTCCATTACATTGATTCATTTGAAGAGGAGTTTCATGAATAATTTTACCAAAATATATGATATTTTGTCTATCAAATATTCTAGGTATACGTGATTGTTTAATATCTTGACCCGATTTTAAATCTAATTTAGTTTTAGTGATTAGTTTCTGTTTATCTGGGGTAAATAAAGTGTTTAAATGAAAAATTCCTTGACTTTCTTCTAATTCTAGGTTATCTACATCAAGTATTTTAGAAGAATGTTCTTCCTTACTAGTCATAATCTCTGATGTTCGTGAATTCTATGTAATTGTAAAGACATTGCTAAATCATCTTTTTCATTAATAAATATATGAAATGTTTGTCTAGATACTTCTAATGCAAATTGGATATTTTCTAATTCTTCTCTATTGATAGATTCGGGTGGATGTTCATCAATATATTGTATTAATCTAGAAGCATTATCTCTCATTTGTTGTCTATAGTTTTGACTATAGTAGTTATTTCTTGAATAGATTGTTCTAATTGAATACAATAAGAACAATTATTCATTGATATAATTTATAGTTTATATCATATTTGTCATAATTAGCAGAAAACCATTCGAGAAATTCTTCTCGAAAGTCTTCCCAATTAAGATAAATATAAGCTAAGATATTATCGGTGCATCCATAATGATAAATTGCTTGCAAAATATTAATAAATTTACTGGGATAAAAAAGACAATAACATAGAAAAATGAATGCTTGAAAACTAATAATGAATGGAAATGTTAATGACATAATTCTAATGAAATATTGGATAAGTATTCCTAAAGAACAAAAGGTAAACATTATAAATGAAGAATGATATTAACAAATAAAATAATGAAGTGCATCTTTATAAGAGCGTAAATCTTTTTGTAATCGATAATAAATTTCATGACTAACTACTAATATTTGATGTAATTCTCTAGTTGTTAGTACATAAAGCATAAAAGGTGCGTTGGATAAAAGTTCAATTTGTCCAGTTAACTGGTCTATTTGATTTTTATATTCTTCAAGCAAAATTTCAATATTTCGAATTAAATTCTTAAGTATTTGAAGATCTTGAAAATACATACTTGCAAACTTTTTATTCAATAAAGGAAATAGATACAATATTGACTTAATCAATAAGTCGATTGATTCGTTGAATGGCTAACATGCGTATTTCCTTATTAATTGCTTTTAAATCCTTGGCCATTTTAATCATTTGTGCATAATGATGCATTTGATCTGTATCATTCTTAGCATGCGCTTTTTTATTTCGTGCATGAAACATACTTAAACGGTCATCAAGACGTTCATCACTTTGATAAAGATCTTGTAAAGTTCTTTTTAATGCTTGTTTGGTTTGAAAATAACCCATATCTGTAAAAGAAAAGTAAATGATTAATCAATGAGATGATTGATTTTTTCAAGTAATTCCTTTCGTCTATCTATATTATCTTGTTTCCTTTGTTGATAATAATCAATTAGCTTTATACGATGAAAAAGATCATCTTGAGTAGAGGCTGTCATAGGAGTTTGATCAATATATATTTATTGTTGTTGAATAATATGATCAAAACGTTGATTGTAAATATATATAAGATCAATTAATTCCTTTAGTAAAGCTTTGCGTTCAAAATAAGAACTCATAATTAAAAAAGATGTTTCAAAAGATAATAAACAATAATAAACAGATAAGATGGGAAGAAATAAACAAGTGTTAAATGAATGATTAATAATAAAATATATAGCATGAGCATAATTAAATATGTGATGTGATGAAGAACAAAAACCAATTTCTCATACCTCTATTACGCCTTAACACCAAACTCAGGTAAGCGGCGAGAGAGATGAGCGAGAAAGAGAGTGTTTATTCTATATACATAACAATGATACAAAGCTTGCCTTATATAGGCAGGAAAAGTGACATGACGGATTACTGAAGGAATCGGTTAAAGCTAAAAGAACTATACATAGTGGAAGACAAAAGAAAAAGAAAATAGTAAGATTCACTCCTAAAAAGACTAAAAAGTAAAAGGTAAAAAGTGATAAGACAAAAAGAAAGAATCTAACTATTTACATTGGTGTCGGTTTCTACCGACGCTTCTCGTGAGTCTACATGGTTTTATTCTTCGATGATTGCTTCAATTGACTTGGAGTCGTTGTCTTCTTGTTGCTGAGTGATTTGTGTAGGACATAACTGACATTTGTGTAGAGCCTGATATCTGAATTGTTGGTAGATTGCTTGCTTCCATGCCAAGTTGAGTGTAGTAAATATTCCGTCAAGACTGATAAAGGGTTGACAAAACTGATGAATCAATTGTAGTGCTTCAGGAGTGATGGCTGCTTTGTAGGAAGAAACCATGATTTGATTATTTCCTTTGTAATTTATCTTGATCATTGAATCTGGTTGAATACGGTTGACCTGGATAAATACTCCTTCAAGACATTGAAGATTGAAATGATTAATGAGTTCCCAATCAAAAGGATGTTTGGGAGATTCGTCAATGCTAGGATAGAGTCCATTGCTGATTCCAAGTTGAATAAATGCGATACGTCCAAGAATGATTTCTCCATCTTGTAGATTGCCTGAGGTAAAAATAGGATAACTGCTCCATATTTTAATGAAGATTTCTCGATCCTTGGCAAATTGATCCTTATAATTCTTGACTGCTTGAATGAGTCCAGTGGGGAATTCTGATAAAAGAGTTAGTTGTACTAGATAAATTGTATCAATAAGTCCACTCTGAAAGAAGAGATAAGTGGTGAGAGGATCGGCTTCAGGTAGAATGATTGCTTTAGGTCCAAATTTTCCTCTATTTTGTGGATAGTACTGGAAAATCTTTGATTCGTCTGTCCAATTGTTAAGTGCTTGAAAACTTTCATAAAACATTTCTGAAGTGAGCTTTCTTGCTTCGAGTTGTACTTCCTTCAATGGTATTGAATTTATACGATCCATGTTGGGTATTTTTCCTAATGGTGTCATTTTACTGGTTGATGCTGGTGATTCCAATGCTTGCTTGTAAAGAGGTGTCAATCCTGGATTTTTGTATTCTTCAAATGCTTTTTCTGCTTCTTTGCGTGATTGAAAAATTTTGTGTATAATTTCGAAACGTCTAGTGATGTGTATAGCTGCTTTGTGCCATTCATCATAGAGTCCGGCCATGGGTCCATTATAGATAACATATGTCTTTCCATCAGAATTATCTTGTTGCTTTTGGGATGAAGGTGTAGTATCTACTGGAGTGGTAGGTTGTCTGGTAAGTTGTGAAGGGGTGATTAATGGAATATTTTCTGGTTTGGTTGGAGTAGTGGTGGCGATAGTAGAAGGATTGGTTGTTTGTTGAGTGGGTTGTTTTAACAATTGAATGGTAGTTCGTAACTGGTTAATTTCTTTGGTAATGGATCCAACAAGTTATTGTAGGTTTAATAATTCTAATTCCTTCTGGGTTAATGCTTCTTCCAGTTTTCCTATAGCTGCTTCCATTCCCTTGTAAGAATATTTGCAAGATAGTTATCAGAAGAATGAATATATTTAACGGTGTAATTATATTGACTTAATTCAAGTTGCCATCGAATCAGTCGGCCTTGATTATAATTTGTCCTTATTGTATACTTGGTAAATCCACATAGATATTTTGAATTCGTTTGCACTTGAAATGCAACGGGTAATAGATCCATTCTCCATTTCCGCAATGTTTTGAGAAGGGCTAGTGTTTCCTTTTCATGAGTTGTATATTTGATTTTAGCAGCACTGAAAGTGCCATTGATATATTTGCATAGTAGATGCTGCTTTGTATTGGATGGTTGTGCCAAAAGACACCCTGCTCATGTATCCATACTTGCATCCGTTTGGAGCAATAGTGTATCCATCGGAAGATAATTATATAAGAGAGGAAGATTCTTACAAAAGGTTTTTAATTTCTGAACTGCAATGGTATCTTGAGGAGTCCAACTCCATTGATATTTGGGGCTACATTTCATTTGTAAGCATTTCCGTTCCTTGGCTAAATCCTTCATAAAACCTTGGTCAGAGATATAATTTAATAATCCTAAAAATTGCCGTACATGCCTTGGATTAGTTAATTGATCAGGGAATTCTTGTAATTTGATAAGTATATTAGGTTGTAATGTTAAATAACCATTATTGAATTCAATTCCTAAATATTCGATATTTTGTCTTGCAATTTTAGCTTTCTTTTTGCTAAAAATGATTCCTTTATCCTTACATCGTTCTAAAACAATTTTGACTTTCTTGAGATGATCTAGTTTATCTTGATTTGAATAAATAATGATATCATCAATATAGACAAATGTAAAATCTTCTAAACCATTTAAATTATTATCCATAAATCTTTGATAAATACTGGGAGCTTGTTTTAATCCAAAAGGTAATACATTCCATTGGTAATGTTTTTGTGGAGGACAAGAAAATGCGGTTAAATCTTTAGTATTGTCATGTAATCTAAGTTGCCAATATCCTGATTTTGCATCTAAAGTAGTAAACCAACTGTGTCCTTTAAGTTTATTTATAATATAATCTTTTCTAGGCAATTTATATGCATCTCCGATAATAGCTTCGTTTAATTTTTTATAATTAATAACCATGCGTCTTTTTCCTCGTTTTTGTTCGGCAGAATTATTTACATAAAAAGCTGGGGCTGAATGTTTACTATAGCTAGGTGAAATTAATCCTTTGTTTAATAATTCAGTGCATTTAGTGACAAATTCTTGTACATCAATTTGTGAATAAGGAATATTGTTTTTTACATTAACTTCTTGATGAGGATTTTTTAATTTGATTTCGATTAATTCTTGTTTGGTATTTTTTACTGGATCTAATGGGTTTTCACTACAGACTTGATTTAATAACGTTTCAATTTCTGATTGAAAAGTAGTATTATTGAGTAAATAAAATTTTAACGAATCTAATTTTTTAGTTATTTGAACTAATTGTTTTAAATAGGACGTATGATAAATGGGAATTTTGAGAATAATAGATTTTTGATTAATTTCTTTTATGTAAGGAGTTTTTAATGTTATATAATGTAAATATTGACAAAATGGATTATATAATTTGAGAAAATTATTACCAATAATAAAAGGTAAGCCTGATTCTCGTTGGTAAATATAAGGTACTGCGAATGTATAATTTTCAATAATAATATTATTATAATAACTAACATACCATATATATTTAAAACTTCCATTTGCTATACGTATTTGTAAAGGTTTTTCTAATTTTTTTCCAAGTGTTTAATAGAGTTTTTGAAGCAATACAAATAGTTGCTCCTGTATCTATATATGCATTGAGTCGTTTATTCTGAATTACTACTTAAATAAATGTTGTATTGGGATTTAACTGATGATTCTGACGATTGACTTTGTGATTCATAATCATATAATGAAGAAATTGTAGAATTTGTATCATAATCGGATTCAATAGGTTCTAAGTGATGTGCAAAAGCTGAATTTAAAATATTCACTTTAGATTGATATTTTGGATTTTTATTTTGTTTTTGCGGACAATTGTTTGCATAATGACCTTCTTCTTTACAAATCCAACATCTACACGATTTTTTATTTTATGGACAATGTACTCTAAATTTTCTTGGTTTTCGTTGTCTATATCCATAACATCTAAATTTCCGTCGATAAAAGTAAGGTCTGTGTTAAGGATATTTAGAATACTTTTTCCATCTATAAGGGTTATACTTACGTTTATATTTCGTATGTTTTTTCTTATACGTAGGATGACAGCCATATTTTTGTGGTACTTCTGCATTTCTATTAC
>JANIIA010000010.1:36616822-36630095 GCA_027478495.1 Erythroxylum alaternifolium | reverse complement strand
TGTAGAGATTGCACGTAGCGCTCCCTTATCTTAGGATATGTGTCGGAATGACCTACGGGCGTCCCGGTACGTACCCTGGGGTAATGGGGTGCTACAAAAAGTATCAAAAACTCTTAAATCAAAGTAATCTAAATTAAACAAGATGTTAAACACATAATTCTCGATAACGGCGCCAAAAACTTGTTGATTGGAAAACAACTCCTAGTTTTATGCTCAAAAACTACAAGTGTATAGGCCGTGACTTGTAGTTAGAAAGCGGATATCGATCTCACAGGGATTGATGCCTAAACACCACTTAATTTAAATCAAACTTTGATTAAGAAACAAAATTATGTAATAGAAATAATCTAAAAAATTAAACTAAAATTGAAATAGTAATAATGAACAATAAACAATACCAAAGTGCAGAAAATTAGAACTCAAGAATCTAAAACTAGAGATTACTTTTTCCCTATTTTATCTCCCTCCTATTTTATTAATTGAAATGTGTCTCACTTAAGATTTCTGAATGTATTAACTACCCTCTCTTAAGGTGTAATTAGTTGTCCCTAATCAAATTAAATAAAATCAATTGAACGATCTCTCATCCTATCCAATCACTCCATCAACTTAACTAGTTATTAAACTATCCTATGGGTGATTAATCGAGTTAGCCGAGATCTCTCTTCTAACTAATCAATTAACGTGATGATTGTACATCTATAGGTTGCCAACTCTCGTTGTACAATCCTACATAAATAATCTTACTCACTCTCTCGATTTATTGCAAGATAAAAATGAAATCAACAATCATCAAAGACACTTTCATTCGATTCAATAAAATAGGAGTTTAAAAAAATAGTTTCAACAGTAATCCCTAAAACTAAATCAACCAATCATGGTCTCCATAACATCATCAACATATAGATAATCCATCTTACAAAGATTAGAAGAAAGAAAAGCACAGAAAATTGAATAAAGGAAACTTCTTCCCTTCTTTGCCAAAATCTAGAATTTTTGATGTTAATGTGTTATTTTTCCCAATCTTGATGATAATCCTTGAATCTTCACCTTTCTTAAGGCTCAAATCTTATACTCTTCACTCAAGGAGGCTCTTTCTATAGAAGGGTTTCATCCCCCTTAACCATGGAGGCTTAATTCCCCTTTTAATAGTCCAGAAACCTTAAGTTTAATGAAGCCATGCATAATATCTCGGATTATAATTCCCACGATCGTAGGAATTAAGAATTGGAAATAGAGAATCTCCTCTTCTCTTCTCCTCTTTGATCTCTAGCTTAATCTCTAAGTTGTTCAATCTTCCTTCCTACATAAAAATAATCAATTCTTACCCTAAATTAACATCAAACATAAAATAACAACAATGGAAATCAAACTAAATCAAAGCATACAAAATAAATCATAAACTACAATAATAATCAACAATTATACAAGAAAATATGTCAATTACTTAGAAAACACATACTAATGCACAACTACCAACGTGCTATGTTTGATAAGCTTCAAGCTAAATGAGATAAATGCAAATTTGTGGGGTATCCGAAAGAGAGTTTCAGTTATCAATTTTATCATCCTATCGAGCAAAAGATGTTTGTCTTAAAATATGTTATATTCTTAGAAAGAGAATTTATTCCCAAAGAAAGTAGTGGGAGTGAGGTTGAACTTAGAGAAGTTCAATAGCCACAAGTTCATGTCGAAATGGAACAAGAACCTTAAATTGATACATATGATATACAACTGAGAGTTCGAGATACACATAGTTTGCGACAAACTAATAGGATACGTCGTCCTCCCACTAGTTTAGATCTACATATTGATTTGGGAAAGGGTAATGTATTACTCATACATGATGAGCCTACTACTTTTAAAGAAGAAATGTCTGATATTGATTCTTTAAAATGACAAGAAGCTATGATATCTGAAATGAAATTTATATACACAAACTAAGTATAGACTTTGGTTGATGAACCTACTGGTATTTTACCTATTGGATGCAAGTGGTTTTTTAAGAGAAAAACTGACATAGATGGTAATGTACATATTTACAAAGCAAGGTTAGTGGCTAAAAGTTACAAACAAAAATAAGTAGTTAATTTTGATGAAACCTTTTCACCAGTAACTATGCTAAAATCCATCAGGATCTTGTTAGCCATAGCAACATATCATGATTATGAAATCTGGCAAATGGATGTCAAAACTACATTTCTTAATGGGAACTTACAAGAGGATGTGTATATATAGATGACATATTGTTAATTGGAAATGACATACCTATGCTACAGTCTGTAAAGATCTGGTTATCCAAAAACTTCTCTATGAAGGATATGGGAGAAGCAACATATATTCTGGGAATAAAGATCTATAAAGATAGATCAAAAATGTTGCTTGGATTATCCTAATTCATGTACATAGATAAAGTGCTAAAGAAGTTTAGCATGGAGAATTCTAAGAGCGGGTTGTTACCCATATCGCATAGGATTTCTCTCTCACAGAGTATGTGTCCAAAGACACAAGAAGAGACAGATAAAATGGATTGTATTTCATATACTTTGACAATTGGATCAATCACGTATGCGCTACTATGTACTAGACTAGATGTCTCTTATGCTTTGAGCATAACAAGCAGGTTTTAGTCTAATCCTGGTGAGGGTCACTGAATGGCTAGAAAAATATCTTATAGTACTTGAGAAGAACTAAAGATGTTTTAGTGGTATATAAAGGAGATGAACTAATAGTTCAAGGATATTCAGATGCTAGTTTCTAGTCAGATCACGATGATAATAGATCATAGTCAGAGTACATCTTCATTCTAAATAGTGGTGTAGTAAGTTGGAAGAGTTCCAAATAACCAACCATTGCAGATTCAACGACTGAAGCAGAGTACAATTTAGTGGCAGAGGCGATAAAGGAAGCAGTTTGGATAAAGAAGTTCATCACTCAACTTAGAGTGGTTCCTAGCATTCTTGAGCGTATAGTATTGTATTGTGATAGCAACAGAGCTATTGCGCAAGCAAAGGAACCCAGGTCTCATCAATAATCTAAACATGTACTCAGGAAGTTTCACTTGATCAGGGAGACAGTGGAGTGGAAAGACATAGCATTGGAGTGAGTTTCTACTAAACAAAATCTAGCAGATCCTCTTACTAAGTTATTGTCTCAAAAGAGACATGATCAACATAGGGATGGATATGGTATTAGATTCATAGGGGATTAGCTTTAGTGCAAGTGGGAGACTGTCAGTTTATGCCCTTGCAAATCAACTAGATGCAAATTAATGTATGAAATTATTTTGAATTAATGAAAAGGCTTTATTTATCTTTATGTATTAATTTAATTAATATTTTATGTTTTAATAATAAAGGTAAAATCCTTGGAATAATTACCGTGTAATTGAAATTATGATGAGATCATAATTATGAGATTCAATTTACATTTATGTATTTTTCCTAAATGTTCCTAGTTGTAGTTTCATTAAGACGGGATATTGTTGAAATGGTAAAACTATACGATAAAACTAACACACATTATGTCTCTTTCTTACGAAGAAAGTAATTGATCTCATAAATTAAATTATAGAGATACTTAAACTAAAGTATGGTTTATTATTAGAGAATAATTCATTGAACTGGCTTGATTATGAGAATTCCAGATGGAATATTACTTATATTTCTATGGATTATCTTATAATGATGGTTGTATAATTGATCCTTAGACTTGAGGTTACCAACGTATCTTGTGTGAGAATTACTATGTTTTGATGCTACTTATGAATCATCCTAGGATAATTCAGTCGGTAGTAATTGGATACAGTATGAAGCATATGTAGATAGTTGAGTAAGTCAATATAGGATTTATCACTCTAAGGTAATTAGAGAGAATGTTCTATTGTTCTTAATTAGTAATGATTTATGGAATTCTCTAGCCAGAGTGAATTGACATTCGAAAAGGTGTTTTCAAATTTCAATTATAAATCAATTATTAATTAACAAAAATGAACATGATTGGATGATAAGAGTAGAAACTGTATCCATAATTTTTTGAATTAAAATATTGAATGACGAAAGGATTAAGTTATACTTCATAGCCATATATGGATATTTTAAGTCAATCACTTTGACATTCTTGATATTTGGGTAATCATAACATATTGCTAGATGTTAATCATGATTTATGATTATGACTTATTGAATTGGAGAATTAAAGATAAATTAAAAATTTTAACTTATCTAATTCTAATTGTGAATTAGAATTACAATTTATAATCATTTCCAATTTATTAGGAACCTAATAGGTCACACATCAAAGAGCAATTTTTAGAAGAAAAATCAATTTAATTAAGTTGGACTTAATTATAAAGTTTGAGAAACTTTAGGGATCAAATATGAGATATTTGATTTTAATAAAATAAAATATAATAAAATATAATATTGATTTTAATTATAATTAAAGAAATTTAATTTTAATTAAAAACCCTTATGATTTTTCTGTTTAAAAGGGCACAACAATATAGAAGCTACAACTTTTGTCTTCTTCCTCTCAAATCAGTATTGAGAATTGTTGTATGGATACCAACAGAGCCTGAACATTTAAACAGCTCGTGATTGATCAATTGAAAAAGTTTCAAAGATTTTTCAACAGGAAGACGAACAACGTATGTTTTTAAATTCCTTTTCATTTTATTCAAGTTTATTCAATTATTAGGATTTGCTTGGAATCTGTAAAAAGTTTTGTTTTCTGCTGTGTCCGTGATTTGATCTCGATCGGATTCCAACAGGTGATTCCTCACTCTCCAAAACTGATTTCCCCCCTCTTTCAAGGGAACTAAGGCCACCTACAGGCAATAATGACACTGTGGGGTTGATGTCTCAACAGCTCCCTCGAATACTTCGAAACCAACTAGAAATTGGTGCAACAAATTTCCCTCCCACCATAACAAAGTCCAGATGAAGAATAATTAAAATGTATTTAAGGACTGGGTTGTATCTCCACCTCTCGAGCTATTAACTGTCAACATCCGAGCTTGGTCCACTACTCTCATAGGATTTTTTTAGACTAAGTGACCGGCTTTCCTGGTTGTTAATGAGCGAGGGAGAGCAGATGGGGGAAACAAAGGTCTGTAGAATTTGATGTTACATGAAGATGGTACCATCATCTTCAAATTTGTTGATGAAACATTTCTTAAGAGATTGTATATCAAGGCTTGTGGCACATTAGAGACCAACCACTCTTCCTACAACAATGGAGGCCAAGTATGGAACTTGATAGAAGTAGGATTGAGGTTCTGCCATTGTGGGTTCAATTTCATGATTTACCAATGGAATTTAGGATGGTGGAGGGCCTAAGTTAAACCTATGTGTACGAACTCCCAAATGACCAAAATTGAGCGAATTGGATATGCCAAACTCTGTATTAAAGTGCAGAAGAATGCAACTTTAACTGACAACCTTCCTATGCATCGATTTAGTGAGATTGGAGAAAAAATACGTGATGATATTCATATTTCTTATCCATGGAAGTTGAACTTTGCTAACAAAAAATAGCAACCCAGGGGTAGAGTTTTTAGCACTGGTTGGTAGGAGAAATTAAAAAGGATGGCTTCAATTGTTGCTAATGAAATAAGAGAGAAAGTTGGGGATCCTCCCTCTATCGTTGAAGTACAAACTCAATCAACAAGGATTGATGAGACAGTAACCACTGAGGCAGTTCCTATGGTCCAGAAGTAGCCTATATCAATTGAGTATAAAACTCAACTGGTCACTAATTATGGGGATTTAAATTTTGAAGAAACAAAGAGAACTGAAGGTTCATTTAATTTGACAAGGCACATTACTCCTACTGATATTGTTGTAGATAATGTGAAGAGTCTAGGCAATTGAGTAATTGACTTCACTTCCTAGTATTTGGAACATTGTCAGATGGATTGGGCGAACATGTTGACTCCATTTGCAACCATTAGGAAAGCTGAGAATGTTGTTGCTAAGCCCTATAATGTTGTTGCCAAGCCCTCTATAGGCTAGGATGGAATATGCACTACAAACAGCAATGATAAAATCCAGTGATGACTATGTTGTAAGTTAGGGCATGGGGGATATCATCTCTCAGAATGAAGAATAAGCAGAAGATTGCGATTCTCCATTAGTTGCAGCCCAAGTCCCCCACATTCTAGGAGATTTTTGTGTTTAGTACAAAACTACAAAAAGGAAATTAGCAAGGAAGAGAAAGAAAATTCTTAAATACTTGGGGGCTTCTCCTAGATAAGGTAGTCTTCGTGTGGAGCATTAGGGGGTTAAATGACTTTCATAAACAAGAGATGCTGAATGAGTTTGTTTATGGAAATGAGGCATAAGTGGTGCCTATAGCTATTTCTTCTTATTATCTATTTTATAGATCATTAAACTGTCTTACTTAGGGAGTTATTGGTCATATTGTAATATGATAGTAGGTTTAATGTCTTAAACTTATTGCAATATAGCAGACGTAGCTCAACTACTCGTAAACTGTGCACTTTTACACTGTAGCAGATGTAGCTCAACTGCTAGTAAATTGTGTCTTTATACTTTACAATATGCTAAGTAAAATAATCAATAACTGGGATCCTATATTATTCAGTATTTTCTGGAGAGAGACGTTTAAGTTATAAAGGGGGTACAGCTTGAGTTTTATTACGGCCTACTATCACTAGTTCAACAAAAAAATAGAGGCAGTTAATAAAAATCCATAAACTTATTTGCATTGCTTATGTGGAGATACTCTTAAGAGTGATAAGAATAGCTTTCCACGACTGAGTGGTGGTAAAAAAAATTTTATGTTTAGAACTAGAAATTAACTAAAAACATAGAGTAGAAAAGAGGTAATTTATTGATGGGTACATTTTATATTAATATTGAAAGCTTAAATATATAGGTAATGAAATAACAAATTTAGCTAATATCTCGGTAAAGATTAATCAAGCAAATAAAAAGTTTAAAAGTTTAAATACGTAAAATAAGAGAAATAATCTAAATAAACTTAGATAACTCAGAAAAATAAAATCATATTTTAAACAACTTTGAGTCATTCTCCAACATTCCCTCTTGATTCAAAGTTATAAGACTTCTTAAACCTGATGATGTACTTCCCATCATGCTTCAATTATTGGAGCACCTCTATTCAAAAGCTGCTTTTTGATGCACTTCTCACTAATATTGAAATAAAATTGCTTCTTCTTTAGCAGCATGTGCCAAATGGACACTTTCTTTAGCCTTATTTTTGCAATTCCTTTGTATATGCCCGAACTTCTTGCGCTTAAAACACTGAGGCTTTCCCTTGTGCTAAAAATTGTCTTCATCATGACTATGCTTCTTGCAAATACCACATTGATATTGAGCTTTTTCTTTTAAAGAAGAGGCATTTACTAGATAAGCCCCCTCAACTACCTATTAAGTTCCTTCTTTTCTCAACATTCTTCTTTGCTCATGCGCATACAAGATATTGATTAATTCAAGCAATATAATTTGATTGATATATCTTGAATCCTTTAGAGATGAAATTTTTGCCTTAAATATTTATAGCAAACTTACAAGCACTTTCTTTACGATCCTACTATCAAGTAGCTCTTCTCCCATCAATTTAATTTTATTTACCGCCATCATTATTCTGTCAAAAAACTTTGTAGAGTCCCTTTTTCTCCCATCCTTAGAATCTCAAAATCTCTTTTGAGATTTAACACTTGCATCTGCCTTGTTCTATCGTTGCTATGATTGAGTTCTTTTAGTGTGTCTCAAGCTTCCTTGACTATTTCATAACCCATAATTTATGGAAAAATTAATTCAGAAATAGCAACATGAATTTGAGATAAAGCTCTTAGAGCTTTGAAATCTTCATCTTCATAAGTCCTAATTGGATTGAGTGTTGGTTGTTTCCTAGAGTTGGTATTTTCCTTTCACCTTTAACCCACTTCCAGACACCAATACCTCTCAAATGACCTTTCATTTTCATAATTCTAACTATTAAAAATTGGAGGTGAAAGAGATGATGTATTATTGGATGCCATACTGCTACTGTCTCTTTAACACTCATAGGCCCCTTAAGATTATAAAGAGCTCTGATACCACATTAGGTTTTAGAACCAGAAATTAACCAAAAAAATAGAGTAGAAAATAGGTAATGTAAGAGGCAATTTATTAATGGGTACAGTTTACATTGATGTTGAAGGCCTAAATATATAGGCAATGAAATAACAAACCTAGCTAATATCTTGTTAAAGATTAACCAGACAAATCAAAAGTTGAAATAACTAAAATAAAGGAAACATTCTAAACAAACTTGGATAACTCAAAAAATAAGACCACATTTTAAATAATTTTGAATCATTCTCCAACAAATTTCCTATCGCGCCTCCATCAATATGATCCTATTCAAACATTTGTATGGGTATATGTCTCCTTTATATGTTCCCTACTTAGCAAGAGAATCCAGTAATGTAGTGGTGGATCAAATGCTGTAAGATCAAGAGATAACTCTCTCTATCACCAAATTCCACGTCTTATGAGCTTAGTAATGATAGAAAGCTCTGAAAATTGAACTAGAGCTATAATGGAGTTCCAGTTGCAAGAGACAAAAAAAATATCGTCTATAGAAAACTGAAGAGAGAAAGATAACTATCTTCTAGACTAAAGAATTTTGTTCTCTATTATCTTATAAAAAAACCAGAACATTCTAAGTAAAACCATCTAGCTAACGTAACAACCAATTAATTAATTAACTTAAAATTGTTATGAGTAATATTTAAAGCTGACTAATTATCACAATAGAGCACAACTAGTCACAAGTTCTGAACACCCAATTCTTCAAGCAAATTGACAACCCACGTTACCTTAACTGTAGCATGAGACATAGAGTGATACTCAACTTCTAATGTAGACAAAGAATCTGTACTTTACTTTATAAATTTTTAGGAGATCATTGAGTTTCCTAGTAGAAGAACATACCTAGTAACCAATCTATAAGTAGAAGGGCAAACAACCCAATTGGAATCACTAAAAGCCTCCAAACGAAGATTGTTACTACCTCTAAGAAGAATACCCTATCTTAAAGTGTCACGAACATATCAAAGAAAGTGATGAAGCACCACTAAATGAGATTGAGAGGATTTTTAAAAAATAAACTTAAAGTATAGATTGCAAAACAAATATCTAGAAGCGTATGGGTCAATACAATAGGAGGAAGAGATGAAGAAGTTCTAAAACTGACATCTTGAGTAGAGGCTGCAATTTTAGATGTACTAAACGAAGAACCTAGAGTTGATTCAGCAAGAATAGTTGATTCAGCAGTAACAGAAGGATAGAAGAAAGAAGTAAAATCTTCAAAATGGTTAGGAAAAGGAACATTTCTGCTTAGAAAAGCAAAGTGGTGAGAAGGGAAACATCACAAGAAGTGAAAATCTGTTTGGTTTGTAAATTAAGAACCTTATAAGCTTTTTTGCCAGCTGGATAACGAAGAAAAACACAAGCCAGTGAATGTTAGTTAACAATTCAACTTAATGTGCCCGTGTGTTAAATAACACTAGGTAGAGAGCAATAACTCAGTATTATTTTAAAACAAGAAGGAAGAACCTTCTTCACAAGGGAAAACCCCTTTGTAATCTTAGAAAATCTTCCGAGAATTATTTCCAATCTAAAAGCCAACCATATTTCCCACACAGGCTACTATTTTATATGTACTTAACCTAACAAACTTCTAAGGAATAGACATCTCCTACTAACAACCTGAATCACTAAAATATATCAATATCTAGCTATCTCACTACCGCTTATAGCCTGCCTTCTTCTTCCTTGTGTAAACTAACCACTCTCCTCCTTTGTGACCAATATTCCTAATAATACCGCCCACTGATGAAATAACCTTGTCCCCAAGGTTAAGCTCCAAAAATTAGCCGCGTATAAGCTCTTGGTCCTCCTACACAGCTTCCTCCAACGGTTTTCTTTACCAATGAATCAACCATTGGTCATAAGCAGCTCCTCGATTATGAAGTGTCCTGTTACCCAAGACTGTGATTGGTGTACATAAGTCAGGAGTATAGTCTAACTTTGGAGGTAACTCTTCCTGAACTTGGTGGTTTCCGATAGCCTTTTTGAACTGGGACATATGAAACAATGGATGTATACAGGCCTGAGGGGGAAGTTACAGTTGAAATGCTACGGTGCCAACCTGTTTGTCCACCAAATATGGTCTATAGTATCGTGCTGACAATTTCAAAGGCAACTGCTTGGGTATGGACCTTGCCGATATGGATGAATCTTCAAATACACTGAAACTCCTACCTAAATATCATGTGATTGTGAGCGCGTTCCATATGATGTTTCAACTGTGTCAGAGTTTCGTCACTACTTATTAAATCCTTCACCACAACTTCCACCAATGTTTCTCCAGGAATAAAACGTGTGATTAAGGGAGGAGGTCTTCCATAAATTACCTTGAAAGGAGAACATTTAGCTGCCGAATGAAAGCTGGTATTATAACAATACTCTACCCATGGTAAATAATCTAACCAAACCTTGGGTTGTTATGAGCTAAAATAGCAAAGATATGTCTTGATAGTGCAGTTAACTACCTCAATTTGGCCATCTGATTCTAGGTGATAGGCGGTACTCAATTTTAATTGAGTTCCCTGTAGTGAAAACAATTCTTGTTAAAAATTACTTAAGAATGTAGGATCTCGATCACTTATAATGGAAAGGGGAATTCCATGTAATCAGACAACCTCCTTGGTAAAAATTTCAGCAATAGAAAAGGCTAAGTAAAGATGCTTGACATGAATAAAATGCCCATATTTGCTTAACTTGTGACCAACAAGGTATCATAGCCTTTCAATTTGGGTAGTCCCATAATGAAATTCATGCTCAGTTCTTCCCAAATGGCATTGGCAATAGGTAATGGTTGGAGTAAACCTACTGGGGACGTAGCTTGATACTTATTATGCTAACAAGTGTGACAAGCTGCTACAAAATCAGATACAACCTTTTTCATACCTTTCCAAAAATAGATTGAGCTATCCACTTATAAGTCTTGTAAATTGCCGAATGTCCTCCTATAGGGGTAGTATGAAACTCTTGTAAAAGCTTAGGAATACAACTAGCCACTGTTTATAATATAATCTCCCATTCCCTAAGGTATAAGAAGGATGAGAATCCGATTCCCTCTTAATTTCTTCTATTATTCTGCTCAACTATGGATCTGTCTTTACTGTTGGCCCAGATCTCAGTTCCTATCACACGGTGACAAGGTCCCAAAATTGGGGGAGTTTTTAAACTAAAAGTGTATATATATATATAGTTAACATCAAGACCAAAAGAATTCAATTTCTTGGTGGGAGTAAAATAAATAAATAAATAAACAAATAAAAAGAACTACAAAAGTCACAAGCATGAATTAAAAAAGGCACGACTGTGACAACAAGACTCATGGAAGTGAGAGGTGGTAGGAGTCGTGATCGTGCTTGTGCATGGTGGCGACTTTTGGTGAATAGTGGGTTCGTCGTGATCGTGCACAAACTGCACACTCCTACTTTAATACATCATGACTTTCAGCCCCGAGCTCCAAAAATTATAAACTTTATGTCGTTAGAAAGATAAGAGAAAGATCTACAACTTTCAAGAAAACAATTTTGTCAAATTCTAGCTAGATCAATATAGTTTACTCGTTGAAGTTTTAGAATATATTTTTATCCACTTATTCTCTTATTTCCCCTCTACTGTCAATATATATAATTGTTAACTATAAGAAAAGACCCGAATCCAAAAATTAAAACCATACATACAAAAATCCCAGCTTAACAAAACTCTTTAGAAAAATTTATCCAAGGTATTAAAACATATAACTATTTTATTCCCAACATATTGACAACTTAACAGAGAAGAAATTCTAAACATATACAAAAGAGAATTTCTACAGTTCTTACTGTCATTTCTCTAACAAAAGCAGAGATTGTACATAACTTCAAATTACATATTAAAAACTATTTCAGGAGCATATTACAAAACAATTAAGAATGCTCATGCTTGATATTCTTCTAAAGTTACTAAAAATGATCTAAACTAACTTAGTTACAAATTAAATATTTCTTAGAGATTTGCCGGAGTTTTTGCAAGGTTCAATGTCGATATGCTATTTCTTACACCTGTGAAGTGAAGAATGATGGGGTGAGTTGGGAAGCTTAGTGGCTAATACATTTATACCCATTGGTGATGAGCCACACACACACGTACAACCAAGAAAATTTATATACATACACAATTCCAGTTCACAGAACACTTAATTTGAATTTACAGTGACATAATCCATATCATATATTTTACAATCATCAAACAAAACATTCAATCATAAATCCTTCTCAACAAATCACAACGAAGTCCACATCAATATGGCTCGAGAGAATACCATAAAATGGAATAGCAAAATCGAATTTTACATCACGAATAGAATGAGTCCATTTTTTAAAGCTCATATGCACAAGCGGGCAGCCAGGAGAAGGCTTTAGGTTAACTTCCACATCACAAACGAAATGGCATCTCTCTTACCCAAACAAGCAAATATTTCTAATGTTTACATATTTCATATCATAATCATGTTTTCATGCTTCTTAATTTTCTGTTTTTCATTAACGTCAAAGCAGCAGAAATCTTGCAAAGCAAACATGATTTCAATCATAGATTATTCTTCCCACATTCACAATGAATAAAAGCAAGCATTTAAATACACATACATGTAAATAATTCAGCTTATCATCACAAAAACTATAAACATGTTACCCACCTCTTTACTTATAAATCCAAGCTCAAACTTGTCTTTCCTTTTGTTCATGATTTTGACTTTTCTTGGTTCCCTTCAAACAAACATATCTTTCATTCAACAACATATACGAATAGAAAATCCTTAAAGCTATATTATAAGCTTATACTTAATCTACTCTTAGTTTATCTAAGCTAGAAGAACTAAGATCTAGTTAAAAATCCATAAAGATCTAAGAAAACAAATTTCTTGGTTCTCTTCTTTCTCTCTTCATTTTCAGCACATAACTTATTTTCTTTGTTTTCTTCTTCTATCAAAATAAGAAGAATAAATAAAGAGGTTACCTAAAAAAACTCAACTGAATCTTCTTCTACTTCTTCTTCTTTTTTTGTTTCTGCTTGTCTTCTTCTATTTCTTTTTACATTTTTCTTCTCTCTTTCTTTCTTATTTTACACGACTCTCTCTTTTTCTTAACCTCTCAAACACGCCTCTCCTTTTCTCTTATTTT
>JANIIA010000010.1:36582283-36596372 GCA_027478495.1 Erythroxylum alaternifolium | reverse complement strand
TACATGTTCTTCATCACTTTCACCTTAATTCTGCCCATTTCATAGTCTCTCATTACCAAAATAACCAAAGCAAAACATGAACCTATCCACACTTCTCATGTACTACTTGAAATTTTCTAAGAAACGTTTCAGGGTCTAACAAATAAAGAGTATAAGTATCGTCTGTCCTGACGTCCCAACACAAAGGCAAGGGAAATTTAGAAGGATAAGTATCGTCTGTGCTGACGTCTAAACACAGCGGAAAGGACGAATAAAGAGTAGAAGTATCGTCTGTGCTAATGCCAGAATACAGAGGAAAGAATGAATAAAGAGTAGAAGTATCGTTTGTGCCGACGTCAGAACACAGAGGGAAGGATGAATAAAGAGTAGAAGTATCGTCTGTGATGACGTCAGAACACAGAGAATATGTCATCATATAGAAGATAGAACACAAAGGATAGACCATGGACGATAAGTGGTCAACACAGAAGATAAAATTCAACTACAAAAGATAGAACATAGACCATAGGTCAACCACAGAGGATAATAAGGAGTTAAGAAGTTATATTAGTTGAAGAACTTCGTCTGTGTTACTGTTCACAGATTTCTTCTATGTTACTGTTCATAGACTTCGTCTGTGTTGCTGTTCACAGATTTCTTCTGTATTACTGTTCACAGACTTCGTCTGTGTTACTGTTCATGGATTTCTTCTATGTTACTGTTCACAGACTTCTTCTGTGTTACTATTTACGGATTTCTTCTATGTTACTATTCATGATTTATTTTCTGTTCTGTTTTCAAACCTTTGGAAGATTCAAGTGTTCTTTTAGGTCTTCATGAAAATTGTAGCTCCTAAAGTCCTCTTTCAAACTATCCAAAGAAACCTTAAATTGAATGCCTATAGAGAAAGTTATGCTTATAGCCCCCGAAGCAGGTACATGTCTAAAATGGTGGACTAACAAACGCTATTCCTTGATGTATTCGGGTTGAAATGGAGCAATGGACAAGTCGACTATTTAGCTGTAAGTCGACTATTAACAATCAGACCTATCAGTTAGATAAATGGATTAGTCGACTATTTGAAGAGCGGAGCTGAGCTGAAGGGGAGTTTTGAATGCAAGTATAGTTGATGAATGTATGTTATCCGGATGCGATCGCCAGGCTCCGAAAATAGGATCCGACGTCTTATGATATCAGAGAGTGCATGAAAGTTAGACCCCAAAAATGGGGTCTAACAATCAGAGTATGATTGAACAAAACCATAACTCTTCAATGCCGCAATCAACTTAGCAAACAAACACCGCGGAGCCTAACAAAGACTATATAAAGATATTCTAAGCCTACAAACCTGATTTGGTTTAGATATTGAGAAACCTAAAGGAACCTTCATGTACACTTCCTTGTCTAAATCACCATGCAAGAATGCATTATGCACATCCATTTGGTGGACTTCCTAATTTTTGATTGCAGCAATAGCAAGGAATGCCTGAACTGTCACCATTTTAGCCATCCAAGCAAATGTCCCTGTATAGTCAATTCCCTCAACCTGATGATGCCCAAAAATCATGAGCCTAGCTTTGAGTCTCTCAATGCTACCATCTGAGTTATATTTTATTTTATACACCCATTTGCTCCCTAATGCTTTCTTCCCCAGAGGTAGTTTCTCCATAAACCAAGTTCTATTATCTTTAAGTGCTTTAATCTCCTTTGCCATTGCCTCCCTTTAATTAGGATCCTATACTGCTTCCTTAAAAGATTTTGGTTCACATCCTACAGTTATGGCTACAAGAAAATTTCTATGTCGTGCAAACAATCGTTCACAACTAATATAATGTGTTATAGGATAAGGAATACCTGAGGACTACTATGAAATTGGTGAACATTGAGAGGGAAGACTCATTTTCTGTATTGTATAGGTCACAAAATCACACAGAAGAACCGAAAGGATTTTAGGTCTCATACCCCTCCCTAGCTCACCTGTGCTCTCCTCAACAACACTTAAAGGTATACCACTTACACTCGGTTCCACCACCTCCACAGATACCCTAGCTTAAGGTGTCCTGTCTTCCACCACTAGGTGGGTGTAACAAAAAGTCTTCTTAAACACTGAACTTATTGCAAGTTACGCCTACTCCTTTGCACGACAATCCCACTTAGATCCATTTTAGCAAGACTCAGTCTTTCCCCTTGCAGTGTTTAACTCTCACAATCACAAAAAACTACGAAAGCAATTAGAATAACCAAAGGCAATAATAGAACAAAGAAAAGACATAACAAACTACTAACCTTTATTACTTCCCTCAAAGTATACAAAGGAATGCTCTTAACTCTCTTGTGTAAAGAGCAAGGCTCAAATGAGCTATATACAGGCATCTAGGCTTAAGGAATAAGTAAGAATCCTAACAAAACTCTCTTAGCTAAGATCACAATCTTATCCTATCAAATTACATCATAATCCTATAAGATTACATCCCCGTCTAAATAGGATTCTATCTGATAAGGCTTATCTACATCCCAATTAACAAGATAAAAAATTTCACATGATCTATCCTTATCTACCAAGATGTCCACTATCTTCAGATGATCCTCCCGTGTGGTCTTTATCCTTTAGCATTAATGTTTATCCTCTGTGATCTTATCTGCCATATCATCCATGATCCCTACGATCTATATCCATTGATGATGAGTCATCCAAGCCAAAGCAAGTCATAGCACACTGGTCTGATCTAATGCTTACCTATGTCAAGTCCATTAGCCATGGTCTGTCCATTTAAGCACCCACTAAGTCCTTAGTCCATCAAAAACTTAACCTTAGCCATGTTAACTTGTACACAGTCCGAAACCCTGCCAAAACTCACACTATGCTTGATCTAACATGCTAAGTCACCTTGGAGCTTTCGCATGCCACATCCATTCGTGTGATCCAGTTAACCTTCTACCCAAGGTTCATCTCCTTCTAACTGTAAAGTGCCTTCATATGTTAAGGGACTAACAAACCACCCGTACTAGATGAATTCGATGCCCTCGTCAAACTAGTCTGAAGGTAGGCGTTCACCTGATCCTCAAATTGCCACAAGGTTGTATCTTTCTCCCATGTAGCTTCCATGATTGACTTTCCCTTCCACTGGATTAAGAACTCTATCCGTTGATTCTTCTTATGCCACCCTATTATTTGGTGATCCAAGATCTTCTCTACTTAATCCTCTAATTATTTTATCACAACCGGTGGATCTCTCTTCACTTGACTCCTATTCGGATCTACTACATTTTCATGCTAAGGCTTAAGAAAACTAACATAGAAAGTAGGGTATACCTTCAGTCTCTCGGACAACTTCAACCTGTATGCCACGTTCCCCACTTTACTCAACACTTTGAACGGTCCATCGTACTTTGGCACCAATCCATGATGCACTTAGTTGCTTAATATTTTCTTCTAAATATGTGGGGGAAGTTTCAACAGTACCTTATCTCCCACGTCAAACTCTAACGATCTTCTCCATACGTTCGCTTGCTTCTTCCTTCGTCGAGAAGCCTTTCGAAGACTATCCCTTGCGTCATCTAATAGTTCTTGCTTCTCCATTGTGAATTTGTATATAGTTGGACACTTGTCGCCTATCCTTTATTGTGCAATATTGAGTGGAGTAAAAGGTTAATGTCCCAAGACTATCTCAAAGGTATTTTTCTCTGTTGTAAAAGATCTGTGTAAGTTATAGCAAAATTGTGCAGTATCTATTAAATTTAACCAGTTATGTTGGCTTGCACTTACATAATACCTTAAGTACTCCTCCAAGAGACCATTGATCCTCTCCTTTTGGCCATCCATCTTCAGGTGATTTGTCATTGAAAAGTTTAAATCGCAACCCATCATATTGAAAAGGGACGTCCAAAATCAACCTATAAATCTAGCATCTTGATCCCTCACAATATCCGCAAGGATTCTGAAGTATTTCACCACGTTCTTATAGAACAACTTCACTGCAATATCCGAGGGACATGATGATGGTGCTTGCACAAAGATCCCATACTTAGAGAAACGATCTACAATCACTATAATTTTTTCCATGTTGTCTACCTTTAGAAACCCTCCTATGAAATCCATCAAAAGTGACATCCACGGTCTTTCAGGAATGGATAAAGGTTGTAGCAAACTAGCTTCCTTCTTCCTCTTCGGTTTATCCAAATAACACACAAAGCATGTCTTGACATATGCATCAATGTCATTCTCCATCTTTGGCCAATAGTAGGAACGAGCTAGGAGCGCCATCATCCTCTAAACTTCGTGACCAACCTACTGTGAGTCGTGTTTCTCCTTTAACAATTGTTTCCACAAACTACCAAAACTCATCACGTACGCTTGACTACTCTTAGTCATCACTATCCCATCTTCATTAAGCCAAAAACTATGCACAACACCCTCTTTAAATTGTGAGTACATGTTGTCCAGTGGAACTGTCACTTTGATTTGCTCCAACAGGCTAGAATCTATCCTAGTAATGGCATATAGGGCCACGAACACCTCCTTCCTACTCAAAGCATCTGTCAAGTTGTTGTGCCTCCTTAGTTTATGCTCCCACGTGAAATCATACTCGATAAGGAACTCCTGCCACCGGGCTTGCTTAATGGACAATTTCTTTTGGGTCTTGAAAAACATGTTATTATCATTGTCCATACGAATAACGAACCTAGTTCCCAACAAATACACTTACCATATCTCAACGCAATGTACCACCGCGAGCATCTCCTTCTCATGCGTCAAGTATTGCTGCTCCGCACTGTTGAGCTTTTGACTCTTAATTGCTACAGCATGACCTTCCTGTACTAGGATTCCACCAATGGCATTGTCCGATGTAGCAATGTGTACCTCAAATGGAAGATTAAACTCTGACAGCTTCAACACAGGTTCAGTTGATATAAAGGTTTTAAGTATTTTGAATGCCTCCTAACATGTACCCAACCAACACCACTCTTACTTCTTCTTTAGGAAGTCTGTCAATGGAACCGCTTTCTTTAAGTATCCCACTATAAAATGCCTATAGTAGTTTGCTCGTCTTAGAAAACTCCGTAATTCTTGCACTATCGTGGGAACTTACCACTCTACTATCGCCTTCACCTTTTTTAAATCCATCCTAACCTGACCCTTTCTTACTAAGTGACCTAAGAATCTAATCTCTGATTGTGCAAACTCACATTTCTCCATCTTTGTATAGAGCTTGTGTTGCTTCAGCCGCTCGAATACTTTCCTCAAACGCTCTATATGCTCCGACCATATCTGCACTATACACCACGATGTCATCGAGATACACCATCATGAACTCACTAAGGAAATCGTACAACATATCATTCATGAAGTTGTAAAATGTCACAAAGGCGTTAGTCAATACAAAAAACATGATTAAAAATTCATATATTCCATACCAAGTCACACACGTTGTCTTTTACTCATCACCCTCGGCTATCTACACTTGTCAATACCCACTCTAAAGATCTAGCTTCGTGAAAACCACCACCCTCGATAATCTATCCATCAAATCTTGAACAAAGGGAATAGGATACTTGTATTTTATTGTTACCATTTTCAATGCTCGATAGTCCACACATATATGAAGTGTTCCATCTTACTTCTTTTGGAATAGCACCAGGGCACCATACAAGGCTTTATACGGTTGGACGAACCCTGCCTCCAACAGTTCACTAAGTTGCTTTCAAAGTTAACTCCAATGGGGACATCCTAATGAGGCTCGTGTAGGTGGGATTACTCTAGGAACCAACTTAACCCTGTGATCTATCTCTCAACAAGGGGGAAGAGTTTTCGATAACTCTTTTGGCATCACATCCCGAAACTCCCTCAACAAACTTGGAATTGAATTGAGGACTTCCACCACATAGTCCTCACTAACCTCCCACATGGCAGCGAGATAGGTCTCTATGCCTTTCTTCAACCCTTTCTCGAAGCTAATGGCCTACACATATGCTACCAGCATTGTATCATTCATCGTTCCACCACCAGATCTACAACAATTAACAAAGAAGGAACTTTTGTCATGCATGATCATCATACCTTCCAAACTTAGATACAACACCACCTTTGCTCTCTTCAAGAAATCGATCCCCAGTATTAAATTGACAGCTTCAAGTGGTATGATCATGCAATTAAACCAACTCCTTATGCTCACCAAAACATTGTAAGTAGCCCCTACCATCGATTGTGTCTTACCCGTAGGGGCTTTTATCCTTGTTGGGGACTTCGACACCTTGGGCCCCAACTTACACACCATCCTTTCTTCCACGATTAGGTGTATCATAGCAATATCTATCATCGCGGTCACCTCTTTCCTATTGACTTGTAACCCTTCATCCATTAACTTGTTAAAAGGATTAAACTCACTCTTAACCATGTTCAATAAGGCTATTGGATTTAAAGTCACCTCCGAACCCTCCTTTTGTTTTTCGATGATCAATGTATTCAACTTCTCCTTCCTTGGACATTCTCTCGCAAAATGTGGACCGTTGCATAGGTAACAAGTCTCCCTTCTCCCTTGAAGCCTCCCTTCTTAGAGTATTTCTTCTTTTTGCCCTTGCTCTTCTCCTGTTGGGCTAGGCCTTTGCCTTTGGAAGAATTTGAGGAGCCCTCCTTAGTTTCTTTTGTCACACAAAAGTCCACCAAAGCATCAGCAGTCACAATCGCACCAACCACATCCTTCACATTTTGCCTCCGTAACTCTATTTGTACCCATGGTTATAACCTAGACAAAAAGTTGAAGAGCTTATCCACTTGTGAAATATTATCAATGTCAAGCATTAGAAAACTAAACTTTTTAACGTACTCTCTTACCAATCAGTGCTATTTTAGCTTCTTCAAGGCATCCCTCGCAAGCCAAGAAGTGTTCATCAGAAGAAATTGATCCTTTAACTCCTTTTTCATTTTGTCCTATCTGTCGATGTGATCTCTACCTGCACTGATCTCTACAGTGGTCCTCGTCCTCCACTAAAAATTAACATCACCATCTAAGTATTGTCACATTCACCTTCTCAACATTAGGTATCTTCACAACCACAAAGTATTGCTCCATGTACCACAGAAAGTTCTCGAGTTCCTTTGCATTCTGAACTCCTTCAAAAACTTTGGGCTCATACACCTTCACCATATGCTCTCGACATGCCCAGTCTCCTGTGTTGCAACAACACGCCTTAGGATCATCATCTCAAACCTAGAATCCTCCTATGCCTTCATCAACTCCACTATTTGATGCTGCAACACTTATATTTTCTTCTCCCTCATCTCCATCTGAGTGTTGTAGGAAGTGACCTCCTCCTCTCCTTGAGGAATTGGACCGATGAGTGCCTCCACTCTATTGAAACACTCTGTCAAATTGTTGCCTCCTGCCATCTTGAAATTATGGCTCTAATACCAGTTGTTACAAAGGTCTTATTAAGCACCGAACTTATTGCAAGTCTCACCTACTCCTTTGCACGGCAATCCCGTTTAAATGTCAAATTGTTGCCTCCTTCCATCTTGAAATTATGGCTCTAATACCAGTTGTTACAAAGGTCTTCTTAAGCACCGAACTTATTGCAAGTCTCACCTACTCCTTTGCACGGCAATCCCGTTTAAATCCATTTAAGAAAGACTCAGCCTTTCCCACGTGATCGTCAACCAATAATTGAGTTCTAGAATGCCTTGCGACCCTCGCAGTATTTAACTCTCACACTCATAAGAAACTACGAAGCAATTAGAATAATCAAAGGCAATAATAGAACAAAGAAGAGATGCAACAAACTGCCAACCTTTATTGCTTCCCTCAAAGTATACAAAGGAATGCTCTTAACTCTCTTACGTAAATAGGAAGGCTCAAATGAGCTATATAAACTGCATGTAAATTTAGGCATATAAAGAACATGATCAAGTTTTAATTATCCATCTAATATCATACTACCCTCTTGATTTGCATTTACCTTCTTCCCATTCGACAATCCTACCAAACAATCAGCAATTTTTCATATATATATCATACAATACAAATCTCTTGTCTTATGGTTCGAGGCTCCTTTGCCAATTATCTAGGAAAACATAATACTCTTACCATTCAACCAATTGGAGGGCTTTTAGAAAAATTTAAAAGGTTCAAAAATTGCTGCCACTGTGCTATAGACAGCTTTGCTAGGCTTGATGACTTGTTGCCATTTGCCTGCCTTTGTTTCATACCCCCTGCTACGCGTTAGCGTTGTTGCCAGTAGTGATGTGCACGAGCACTTATGAAGGTATGCCTCTGTCGTGACCCGAGGCAGCTCCGCCCCAACCTCCACCATAACCTGCTACAACGCCACCTCATCCTAGGCCTCGTCCACTATAAGGGTGATCCCCCACTAGACGGGGAACCCAATAAGTTGAAAACACCTACTCTTATCATCCCCTTCACGGCTGCAATGATGGAAAATTTTATCAGAATTATCAACTTTTCCCTTTCCTTTCAGATCTGGATACATCTTGAAGACCATAACATCATCATGTTAATTTTTAGTTCTAAACAAAACTCCTCCATGCAAACACTCCTCTTGAATCACACTTTGATATGTATGATTTAATGTAGGAAGTGGGTCCCAACAAGAGTAAATTAGATCTCACCACGTCATAAGCACCACCAAGACCTATAAGAAAATGACGTAAGGGATTCGCCTCCTAGATTTTTGCAATTTTTTCAGCAAGATTACATGTGCATCCACTGCACTCACAATCTAGAAGTAGCTCATAATTTGCGAGTTGATCCCAGAACTACTTGAGATGGCTATAGTAATGAACCGCGACCTCGTTCTTAGCTTGTTTACAATCTGCAAGGGACAACTTGAGTTGCTAAATTCTTGGTCCTTTAATAACACAAAATCATTCCTTTAATTCCTTCCATATTAAATTAGCATCTTCATAGTATGAAAGAGTATAACAGAGATTCGATTCTTTATAATCAATGAAAAAATCATCGAGTGAACCATAGTGCAATCTTCGAGTCTTTCTTTTTTCTCTAGCTTGGTGACAGTGCCATCAACAAAGCCAAATTTCCTCCTTGCCTTCAATGACAAATGAATGGACCTCGCCCACTTGTCATAGTTCTCACCACGTAATTGAATGTGCATGATCACATTCCCTGGACTATCTTGAGAACTAAGAAAATATAGAGATGTAAGCTCAAGTTTCTTGCTTTGATCATCCCCTCCTCCAGCCATAATGTTGAATAGTTATTATTAAAAAAATTAGTTTTGAGTTTTGAATCTCTCATCTTACAAACTCTCGTAGGTTTTGTGTTTAAGGTTCCCTAAGATATAACCTGGGCTCTGATACTATATCAAAGTGGAAAAGTTCTCTTCTATTTTCATTGATTACAAAGAGTATTTATATATAAAAATATACCAATTCCTATAGGGCCTAGGAATTCTCACTGTCACAAAACTAAGAGAAGTTCCCTAAAAAAGAATCCTAAAATAAGATTACTTCTTAATATCATGCCATAAAATATTCTCACAATATTACAATATCTCAATAAGATAACCATGTAAAAAAGTGTTATTAATGTCAAGTTGCCAATTTTTTATAGTATCAGTAATTAGAATTATGCAAAGAGTGGTTATTTTTGGTACTGGAGAAAGTCTTTCTTTAAATTGATACCCTTAATTATTTGTACCCTTTAGCGATAAATCTTGCTTTGTACCTTTCTATAGTGTCATCTAATAAATGGTTCGCTTTAAAAACACATTTACTTCCAATTACCTACATGTTCAGAGGTTAATACCTAGGTTTCATTTTGTTTAAGAGCATCTAATTTTTTTTGCATGACTTGCATTCAGTTTAGATCCTAAGAAGCCTGAGAAAAATTTGTGGGTTCTAGAACTGTGCTAATATTGGTAGTAAACACTATATGATGAGAAGATGTAGACAACTGGATATCTATGCTCTAAGCATTCATTGAAATAATGAAATTATTCATCTAACTTAGACGTATAACATTCCAAGAGATTTGTTGTAATGGTTACGTACTAAAAGGAGGAGATGGGCCTACTACAGCTATGTGTTGAAAAGGAGAAGCTGAAGTTGACATGCCCTCTATAGGTAATGATAAAACATAATTACCCTAGTTTGAGTCAAAATAATATTGAAATTCATCAAAAACCATGTCCTTACTGATAATAAATTGCTTTTGTTCTAAATCATACAACATGTATCCCTTTTGAAGTGAATACACATTTGATTGTTCGTGGCTCAAACTTATCCTTAAGTGGCTGTCTAAATTTGGTAAAACAAAGACAACCAAGTACCCTCATAGTTGTAAATCAGGTTTCCTTTTCTATAAAATTTCATAAGTTGGTCTATTACCTAGAATGGTGATGCTTTCACTCTACCACTCCATTTTGCTAAGGGGAATATAAGCACGTGGTTTGATGTAAAATGCCATAAAGAGCAAATAACTCTTGACAGTAGCTATTGACAGATTCTTTCCCCCTGTTAGAATGAATTTTCTTAATCGTTGTATTGAACTGTGCATTTACTATGGCCATGTATGGTCCTCCCAGTTTAATCTTTACATTTTAATAAATAAACCCATATTACATGAGATTTATCTGTTGGTTTATGCCTTTGCAGCTAATTTATTTTGGTTGTAAGTTTGTTTGTATGACATTATTATTACTCAATAAAAGGCATTCTTTATCTTTATGTCTTTGTTAATTATTTAATTATTATTCATAAAGATAAAATCCATGGAATAATTGTTATGCAATTAGAAATTATAATACGATTATAATTATGAGATTCGAATTGCATTTTTCTATATTATTCCTAAAATGTTCCTAGTCGTAGTTTCATCAAGATGGGGTATTGATGAAATGGTTAGACTAGCATACGTTTGTTTCTTTTTTATAAAAAAAGTAATTAATCTTATAGATTAAAGTGTGGAGACACTTAAACAAATATATGGGTGCTTATTAGAGAATAAGTTCACTGAATTGACCCGATTATGAGAATCTTGAATGGAACATCACTAAAGTGTTTATGGATTATCTCATAATCATGGTTGTATAATTGATCCTCAGACTTGAGATTACCAAGGTATCTAGTGTGGGAATTACTGTGTTTTGATGCTACTTATGAATCATCCTAGGATAATTCAGTCGGTAGTAATTAGATACAGTATGAACCATATGTAGATAGTTGAGTAAGTCAATATAGGATTCGTCACTCTAAAGTAATTAGAGAGAATATTCTACTGTTCTTGATTAGTAATGATTTATGGAATTCTCTGGCCAGAGTGAATTGACATTTGAAAAGGTGTTTTCAAATTTCAATTATAAATCAATTACTAGTTAGTAAGAACAAACATGATTGGATGATAAAAGTAGACACTGTATCCATACTTTGTCCAATTAGAATATTGGATGACAAAAAGATTAAATTATACTTCATAGCCATGCATGGACAGGTTAAGTCAATTACTTTGACATTCCTGATATTTGGGTAATCATGACATATTGCTAGATGTCAATTATGATTTATGATTATGAATTGTTTAATTGGAGAATTAATTATGAATTAGAATTATAATTTATAACCATTGCCAATTTATTAGGAACCTAATGGGTCACACATCAAAGAGTAATTTGTGAAAGAAAAATCAATTTAATTAAATTGGACTTAATTATAAAGTTTGAGAAACTTTGGGGATCAAATATGAGATATTTGATTTTTATTAAAATTAAATTAATTATAATTAGAATTTGATTTTAATTATAATTAAAGAAAATTTATTTTAATAAAAGACCCTTATAATTTTTCTATTTAAATGGGAAGAGCTTTTTTAGAAGCTAGCACTTTTGTCTTCTTCCTCTCAAATCAGTTTGAGAATTGCTCTGTGGATACTATCAGAGGTTGGACACTTGAGCAACTCGTAATTGAATAATTGAAAAAAGTTTCAAAAATTTTTTCAAGAGAAAGATGAACAAGATACGATTTTTAAATCGTTTTATGTTTTTATTCATGTTTATTCAATTATCAAGATTTGCTCAGAATCTGTAAAAATTTTGTTTTCCGCTGCGCCCGTGATTCGATCACGGTTAGATTTCAAAAGTGGTATCAGAGCCTCCTTTAATTGTTTCAATTGGATTTATTGCTTGATTATTGTTGATTTTGATAAAAAATTAATTTGTTATGCTTCGTTTTTTGTCTTTACCCAAAGCTATTTCCACGATTGCTCCTGGTTTTGCTTTCTAAACAAATTCTTCTTCTGTTTGTCTATTGCATGTTGCATTGGAAATTGTTTCCTGTTTGTGTATATCGAACAAGAAGATTGAACAAAATTGTTTTAAATCTAGAAATTTGTTCTCTTTGCATCTGCCCATGCTTGTGACCATGCGTACGCGTGTATTAATTTTGGAATATTTTGCGTTTGCTTGTGTTTTTGCATCTGCGATATTATGCTTCTGTTAGGTTGCTGAAATCCATTTACTGCTTGCATTATTATTTTGGGTTGTGTTATTGTTTTTGTGTTATTATTATGAGTGATGATCGAGTGGCGACACCACTGATTGGTGTCGTCATTGTGAAACGATAGGTGAAAAATCACCCATCGAAGGTGAACAAGATGGGTGATAATTGCCCATCCATAAAAACCCATGTCGCTAGCAATGAGGCCATTGGCTGGCATCGCAGCGACGCCCATCACGACACCACTATTGTTGGGACAATTGTCGCGACTAGTGGTTTGGCGACACCACTGACGATGGGCGTTAATCGTCCATCGAAACGACTAACGTCACCACCGTGTAAAATCGATGGGTGAAAACCCACCCATGGACGTAGGTGGCAAAGAGGATGATGGCAATTTGAGAATCGTCAGTTAGAGACTTAATGATTAAGGATGAAGCAGGTGACGAGGCAAGGAGGGAGAACAATGGGAGTGTGTGAGACACGCGCCCACCGTTCTCTTATCATCTTTTATGCACGGGTTAGTCAATGCCCTTATTGACTGTGGGGTGCGTACATTGCACGCGCTGGCACAAAACCTAAATTGTCTCTTTAATTTATTTAATTAGTGATTAAATTATTTTTTACTCCTAATAAAATTTAAAAAGTGTTTTACTAAAATTTGAAAATTGTTTTCAAGGGGATATTTATTAGGAAAGGTTTTGGAATTTAATTTAATTTTGTAAGAGTTGAATTATTAAATTAAATTTATTATCAAATCAATAATTAGAATCTTTTCTTTCATAATTAGATTATGTTTGAAATTATAAATATAATGAGATTATATTATTTTGATGAGACTAGAAATTTTTGAAATTTTAAATCTCTTAATAAAATATTAAGTACATGTTAAGAACGTGATAATTGCCTTCCATTATTTGAGAATAAAACTATAATTCTGTTTATTGTTTGGCTTGTTAAGTAAACTTAAGGTCACTTTAACCCGGATATGTTTTATCTTAAATTAATGGGTCCTACTTAATTAAATTTGCATGATTTAGATGAGTAAACTCATGATCATATAGATTTAGAGGCAGGTTTAGGAATAATATATGTGATATATTTTGGCAAAAGTTGTCACCTAATAGTTCTAGGAGCTACATGAGATTTGATTGAAAATTAGTTTTCTCCCTAATTTAACTTTAGTTGGTTTGTTGAGTAAACTCAAGTTTAATTAATTTTAAATAGGATCCTAGCCCATTAGGAAATTATTTGATAATTATTCGATATAATAGTGAGGGCTATTATTTTTAATAAAATAGTGGGAGTAATCAAATAATTTTAACGTCCTTACTTTATTTTATTTTTTATATAAACTAATATATGCTCCTATTATGTTTTTCAGTTATTGAATTTGAAGATGAGTACCAACCTGACATTGAGGAGCACCATGGATACTAACAAGCTGACTGGACCAGACTTTTCAGACTGGCTATAAAACTTAAGAATATTTCTTAGGCAAAAGAAGAAGTTGTTAGATCGTCTATGGCCCGTGTATTCATAATATGCAGTGGAATAGGCCATATTATATAACAAAAGTATAACCGAAAACACACAACAAGTACGGATTTACCTCTTGACGCGGATTGGTATTTGTTTTTCAGATTT
>JANIIA010000010.1:36561026-36577094 GCA_027478495.1 Erythroxylum alaternifolium | reverse complement strand
ATTAAGAGCGTGCTTGTTTCAGCCTTATTGTTTTTAACAAAAATAATCTGAATTTCCTCAAGGAACTTACTGGCAATGATATTGTCATCCATTATTACACCTCTAAAAGCCTCTGGAATCCCACGCTTCATGATCATAACACTTAGCCTGTTCGAATGGTCCCACTTTTCAAAGTGTGCAATTTCCTCAGTAGTACTTTGTTCAGTAAGGTCATTCGATTTCGACATTCTCAATGCTAAGTCTATGTCCATGCAGCCAAGAACAATTAATATGTTCTCTTTCCTGTCCTTAAAGTTAGTTCCGTTTAACATTGGAACATTGCTCATGTTTCCTGATATAGAAGTAATAGACATCAAAGCTGAATAGAGAACAAAATAAAAAAAATAAGCAAACATGCTCACATCAAATAACCAAATAAATAGTCTTTAAATTGATTAATTCTATGACATCTCAAGATACCGAGCACAATATTAATACCAAATCTTTGGATAGTGATATTAATTGTAAGTGGTGCTCTTGTTGGAATGAGCAAACATTGATAATAATTTATGTTAAATAACAAATCTATCTTTGGATCGATTTATTATTCACATATGGCTACCTTGATAATTATCACATATTTACCATCATAAGTGTGTGTGAAATTCGGCCAAATATGAACCCTTCTTTGGATTGGTTAATATTCGCATGAATTAAACAAACATAAACATCTAATCATTCTTTATCTACACAAGAGAGGTTACTTTGGTAACATCTTAGATAAATTTTACTTAATAGAATGTTTAGACAAGTAACATAAATAATAGATGTCATATGTAAGTTAATCAAAATTAAAAAACCGACTCCTTTAAGAATGAATGTGCTTAATTTAATTAAATGTCGAGGAAAAGATCGATGTATGAAAACATTTCATTAAACTTCACTTAATCTACCAAATAATTCGTCAAAACTATCAAGATTATTATGCTCAATCTTTAAAACAGAAAATCCCCAATTTTTATCAATTAATTTGACCTTAATTGAGTGAAATTGGGCACAAAAATAACCGAAAATTGCCAAAATACACTAATTGAATTGCCCATAAAATGAAATCCATGAAACTTCAAATTGAATGCTCCCAAACATGCATAAACATGTATAAATCAAAAGCCCTAAACTAATTTTTCCAAAAGTTAATTGGCAATTAGCCAATTTGAATCCAAAGCGACTGAAATTTAGGGTTCTTCGCAAGTAATAAAATTTGATATTAAAAAACCATTATTTTTTTATCATAATTACAAGCAAAAATCATTTAAATTCACTAAAACATGAGTCTATCAAAAGCCCTCAATCAATTTTAGTGAACATTAATCAAAACATACCCAGAAATGAATTGGAATTTTTTCGCAATATTTTCGAACAATTCGAACCGTAAATCCATAATTACTCCATATTTAAGCCACCAAATTGCAATTAAATTTACTATATCATACTTTAGGATGCAATAAGAAAAATCCCCAAACCAATTTGCACAAATTCAACCCATACAATCGCAGAAAAATAATCTGAATTGGTTGATTTATGCGAAAAGAAGGAAAAATTTAGGGTCGAAAATTTGAATAATTAAATTGCACAATAATTCCTGATTTCTCTGTATAAAATTTGTAACAGTAGACACGATACTAACTTTCTTTGATACCATTTGATAAGAATTAAATCCTAACAACCTTAATTATAAAATCGTCTATCATATCATATTATTAAGAGATTGAAAGAGAGATGCATACTAGGCACCATTGATGGTAATAATTCAACGTGGAATGATGTTAATTGGGTTTATCTTCCAATCCACTTCCCTTTCTTTCTGCTTATGATTTCTCTTTTGACAGGATGCAGAGAAAAATGCCTCATCAGTGAATGGATTGGGGACCATTACCCTATATATAGAGTTTTTCCATTTGGCGGTTAAGCAATTGGCGAAAACTTTTATAATTTCTATTTCTACCCCTCATAGAAATAGAAATTACACAATGGTATCTACACATTAATTCAATGACAAATATACCCTTAAGCCTACTTAAACAATTAATTAGATGATTTAATTTAAGGCTAATGAAATGATAACACATATTAATAATATATATATGTGGTCCCAATATGGATCATTGTATAATTATACAACACAATCATGATATGGATCTCATTTAAAATATTAGTATTAGTATTTAATGATGTAGGAGTTCATAAAAGTAGATCTTTACCATTAGGAATTTATAAATAAATGGTTTTTAGGAGGACATAAAGATCTATCCAAGAACATCAAGATAAGAAGAAATGTTCCATAGTCTTCACAACAATAGCAAAATGGACGTGTTTGTGTTATATTGGGCCAATATGTTAGATGATGAGTTTCAAAGACTAAAGCGAATATACTGATTGCTACAATACCAAGACTTAGGCAACAACAATAATGCTTACAAAAACTACTTATTTTCATAAATGATAGAATACAAAACAAAAGAAAGAGTATTACATGATGTCATTCCTCTTCCTCAAGCAAATGGCCTAATCCATTAAGAAGATCCACGACACATACATATTGTTCTTAAATTGGGGATATTCTATAAAGTTCCTCCACTGAATAAAAAACTTCCCATCCCATCATTTCATGAACAACATGACCATGAACAGAAAAAAACCTAGCGAAAGATTCCCATTAGGAGTTATTCCTTGCTCTACATATATTAAAAGAGTAATATCGTCTCAAAGTCAAAACCATGATGTTTATACCCATTAATAAGAGTTGTTTGAGCAGCTATATTTTGCTGAAATGACTTTTAAACATCAATGATATTACGACATTTAGAATATAAGCTTATAAGATAAGTTCCAATATAAACATTTGATTATTTTTAATGAACTTGGAATGAAGAGAAGGAGGATCAACTTTCAACTAACAAAGAAGTTCTCATAGATAGAGAACCCCCTTCCTTCCACCTGAGATATGACTCTCCCAGCTAATTTGAGTTTGCATTCCTACCTCTACCCTCTTCCAATTTCTTGTTCATTTTCTTGCTTGCTTGATGGCTCATTATAGCTCAAATAGCTTTTTATTGCCTTTCCCAACCTTTTCTCGTCCCCCCCCCCTTGGTGTTTCAATTGTTTCTCCAGACTTCCCCTCTAAAGGGCATTTTAGTCCACCTATTTTTTTTTCCTGTTTTTGGTAACACATTTTTAAACTTTTTCGATCAACCATCCTCTTTTTGTTGTTCCAAGAAATGAAGTCTTCAGAGCAACTTCCTAGTCAATTATTGGGACAATCCTCTCCTCTCAAATCTTAGTCTTCCCTGCCTAACTCCAATCACCATGTATCCAATTCTTGCTCCTCTAAGGAAATCACCACCACATCCTCCAAACCCTCTTCTACTTCACACTAGGTTAAAGATACTCCATCTCCACCTCTACCTTCATCTCTACCTAATCTCAACTCAAATCAAAACCCCCTACTACCTCAACCATCATTAAGACCACCTTTCCTAAAAGATCTTGGTCCCAAGTCATACGAGATTGCTTTCCCATCACTAAACTTTCCTTCATCCCCCTTTTGGGTGACTTAGAGGTAAGAGTTACCTATTCTCCTATTAAAGTACTTCATGTTGACGCTTCTTGTTGGAATAGCACACTAATGGAATAGATAGTTCAACAAACTTGTGGTTGTTTATTAGAATACAAGTTCATTGAACTGACCCTATATGAGAAATCATTTGAAACATTACTTGTATATCTATAGAAATTTTCATTGTGATGATTGTATAAGTGATATATTGAGTTGAGATATCCAAAGTTAACTTGTATGAGAATTGCTATATTTTGGTACTACTTATAACCTGTTCTAGTCAAGGATAGTTTAGTCGATAGTCATTGGATATAGTATAAACTATATAGAATTAATTGAGTGATAAATATAGAATTCATCACCTTAAAGTAATTAGGTAGAATATTTCATTGTTCATGATTAGTAATGAATTGAGAAATCATTGGCCAACATGAAATGATACTTTGTAAAATAATTTACAATTGTCATTAATTGAATTAATAACTAATAGTGGTGAACTAATATGATTGGACTCAAATAGAGTATACATTAATTCTATTTTCTATGTCTAATTGAAACATTGTATAGAAAAGATTGAATTATACGAAAAAAGATCATGCATGGAAATGTTAGTCAAAATCACTTTGACATTCTTAAATATTTAGGTACTCATGATATGTTGCTAAATGTCAATCTTAATCTATGGATATAAAATGTTTAATTAGATAATTAAAGATAAATTAAAGGAGTTTAATTTGTTTAATCCTAAATATGATTCAGGTTATATTTTATATTTATTTTTAGTATATTTAGGAACCTAATTGGTCACAAGCAAAGAACATGTTGAATAGAGAAAAAATATTTTAATCAAGTTAGAATTAATTGTAAAGTTTAAGAAACTTTATTATTAAATATGATATATTTAATAATTAATGATCAATATAAGATATTGGATCTTATTTGAGCATAACTCATATTAATTAGAATTATTTGTAATTTTAATTAAAGTTTAATTAAAATTAGAATTTAATTTTAATTAAATTACTAAAATGTCTAAAACCTATTATAAATGGGCTTAATCTCTAAGAGAGCTAGCACTCCTTGTCGAACCATTTCTGTAATAGTTACATAGTTCTCTTAACTTGATCTATGGATACTGTTAGAGGTTAGATACTTGTGAGACTACGGTAGTTGAGATGAGTCAGTTTCAGAAACAGTTTGAAGGATATATCAAGAAAATGATCAAAATTTGGCATAAGATATGAATTACGATTTATGCTTTATTATGATTTACATAATAATCATTTTATAGAATTTAAAGTGATTTTAGTTTTTGAGAAATTAAAATACAAAAAATTTTCATAATTATTTTGTTGTGCATGAGATTGGATCCTGGCTTGATTTTTCAACTGTGCTATTAGAGCCAACTTTAATTCTATAATTTGATTAAATTATTTAATTTTTATTGATCTTGAATTTTAAAATTAAAATAAAAACTCTAATCTGGGATTGAATTAGATTCAACTTGATTTGAAAGGATTTCATATTAATACCTTACAAACCCTAACGAACTAAATGGTTCTGATTACTATTAATTTGAAGAGTTCAAATTGTACAAAATTAGAATTAAGAATTCTAGATTTTTTCCATGCTTCAAGAAAGCCCCGAAATCAGAATACGAATACACATTGATTTATTGTTGAGAAGATAGCTACTGGAAAACTTTTGACGTTAAGGCCATGGCTAGTGGTTTTGTAGTTTGAAATCACATTGGTGCGATGGCAGAACTGTAGATAGTGGTGAATGTGTACTATTTTTGTGTGGTTGTTGCTTGTTGTGTTGTGAATAAGATTCGGGTTTTGGAGAAATTCCGTCATAATGGCAATATGCAATTGAACCACGCGATGATTGGAATGAGCAAAAGTTTAATGGCGTTGATGGCGACACCCAGATAAAATAGCATCGCTTCTGATGAGAGCTGTGCATCGTGTAATGGTGAGATTTAATAACAAAAATGGTGGCTGGTCTCCGGTGACGTGCAACTCAAATGCAGCAGTTGGGAGCTTCTGGAGGTGTGAGCAGGGGAGACACGTCTCCTCGTTAGAGTTGACCAGCGGTGGACTGTCGGAGATACAACATTGAAGACATCGGCGGTAGTTTGCAAGGCAGTAATGGCAACCTTATAGCTAAGGTTTTTTATGTTGTGACATTAGGGTTTTCTGAAAGGAGGAAGATGGGTTGTTTGGAAACACACATAAAACTATTCTAGGGTTCAAATAGTTAGTGTTTGGAAATAATGTTAGGGTTGCTCTAGGTTAAGAATAAAGTGGCAGCTGGTGGTTGGTCTCTGGTGACGTGCAACTCGAATGCTGCGAATGGGAGCTTACAGCGGCGCGAGAAGGGGAGGTGCGTCTCCTCGCTAGAGTTAGCCGATGGTGGACTATTGGAGGCGAGATGTCGAAGACGCCGGTGATAGTTTGCAAGGCATCGACAGAACTTGTAGTTAGAGTTTTTTATTTTGTGACATTAGGGTTTTCTGAAAGGATGAAGATGGGTTGTTTGGAAACACACATAAAATTATTCTAGGGTTAGAATACTTAGTGTTTGGAAATAAGGTCGAGGTTGTTCTAGGTTAAGAATAAGGTATTCTTAAATTAGAATAAGAATTGTTTGAGTACAAGGATAAACATGTTATAGTGTTAAAATAAGACATGTTTGGTTATAAGACTAAAGTAATGTAAACATGAACACAGATATCCTTAGTTTGGAATAAGAGTATTCCCAAATATATTTTCAAACAAAATTTAAAATTGTTTCAAATTTAAATTTAAATTTAAATTTAAATTTAAATCTTAAAATTAAAGTAATTATTTTCTTAATTTGATTAAGAATGCTAATTATGTTGATTTACCATTAATTTTAGAAAAGTAGTTTTTAAAGTTAGAATTAATTAGTTTCAATTATATTGAAATTAATTAATTAAGCTCCTTAAAATTAAGAAAAGTGGTTTATTAAATAATTAAGAAAAGTTTTTCTGAATTAAATTTATTTATTTCAATTTGATTGAGAAAATTTAAATTTGTGATTTTATTTGTTTAGAGAACCATTATTCAATTTGTTTAGAGATTGTTTCTTTATTTATGAATAATAAGTTTCTTAATTTATTAGGAAAGATATTTTTCTTGGTTAAATTTTGAAAAGTTTTTTTCATTTTATTAATTAAGAAAAATGAACTTTCTTAATATTTTTAAAATAATTTTATAATTTATTAAAGAAATATTTTGTAAATAATTAAGAAATTAATATCTATATAAATAATGTTAAAAAATTTCTTAATTAAATTTAAAATTTATTTAATTTTGAAAGTATTTCCCTTTAATGTTAGAAAATAGTTTTCTAATTAAAGAAAAGTAATTTTTTATTAGATTGGAAACATTTTTCTAATTAGGATAGAATTTCTTATTTGTTGAAGTTTGAAAAATGAAATTTTCTAAATTATAATAAGTAAGAAAAGTAATTTATTGAGAAGTGTTTTCAATTAAATTTTATTAAAGAAATCTAGATATTGGAAATAGTTTTCATTTGGATTTAAAATTTGTTTTCAAATTAAATTAAATTTCTATTTAGAATAGTAATTTAATTTATATAAGAATCAACTATTTTAATCTAATTTATTTTTTTCAAAGAGTTTGAAATATTATTTTAGATTATGAAGATCAATAACTATAATTAAATGAAGCTTAATATTTTAAACATATAATTTAATTATAAGTGTATAAGTTGCATGTTGAATTGTATGTTTTATATGTATGATATTTTACATGCAATTTCCTACTTGATGCGATGAACAAAATTAAATTCCTTATTAAAATATTAAGTACACATTCCGGACATGATTATTTTCTTCTATTGTCAGAATAAACTAGACTTCTGTTTATTATTAAATCAATATAATAAGAATTATAAAGTTATATACAAAGATATATGTATCCTTTTGATTATAAATTGCGTGAAACTTATCAAGTTAAAGAATAATCAAATTAACCTTTAATGAAAGAATGATGATAGTATTGAGTTTTTAAATTTATACATATGATGTATTGGATGGAATAACAATTCATAAAATGATGATACTTATATTTCAATAGATTGCTAATGACTTTATGTAATATAGTCATATGTATTAAATGAAATAATGATTTAAAAATTTGAACATTTCAAATTATTTAAATATAAGTAAAAATTAAGCATTGAAAATGATGAAGGACTTTGATGATATTAATTTGGTGAGTTTAAAATTTTTAGTTATCTATGGGGATTGAGATTCTTTGGTGAATACCTTCATAATAAAATTTTATAAGAGTTTGGATTTGTGTAAGGAGAAAAATACAATATGAGATATTGTATGGTACAATGTTATTTCTTCTATAGCTATGCCTAGTATATGACTTACCTTCAATAGTTCCAAAAATCAATTAGCAAGATTTTATATTGGATATGGAATCCTAAGACTTTAAAAGAGTCAAAGTTAATGATTTAAGAATGTAATTTTTAGTTGAAACATGTATTATCCACTAAGTTTAGAACTAAACTGAATAATAAAAGATCATAACATATCCAAATGGTTGGATATAATCTTACATACTTGTTGAACAAATTGTTTATTTCAATGTATACTTATAGGACAATGGTTCTCAAGATAAGTTATGGGAGGAAGATGAAATTTGAAAGGTTCGAATCTTATGACAATACATCCAATTGGAACTAGCTCCTTTGATGATACATTTGATGTATAGTTGAAAGGATACGAGACATTGAAAGATTCAATTTTATGATAAATTCAAAGTTTTTTTTTAAAGATGATTGTTTATTTATCATGTTTGTAAAAAGGATAGTAGGAGTATAGTTGTCCCTTCAAATGAAATTATGATCAGATTATAATTATGATATTTATATTGCGTTTATGAATCATTCATAAATTGTTTCTAATCATTGTTTTACTAAGACTAGACATTAATAGACATAAAAAGATTAGTACATGTTATGTTTTTTCTTATGAAGGAAGTAATCGATCTCATAAATTAAAGTATGGAGATACTTAAAAAATATGTACGCGCTTATTAGAAAATAAGTTCACTAAACTGACCTCATATTAGAAACTATTTGAAACATTACTTGTATGTCTATAGAAATTCTCATTGTGATGATTGTATAATTGATAATTTGACTTAAGATCTCCAAAGTTATTATGTACATATATTACTATGTTTTGATACTACTTATGACCTATTCTAGTGAAGGATAGCTCAGTTCGTAGTCATTGGAAGAAATATAAACTAAACGGAGGTAGTTGAATGATCAATATATGATTGACCACCCTAAAGTAATTAAGGAGAATGTTTCTACTTCTCAATTAATATTAATTCTAAAAATTCTTGGCTAAGGTAGAATGATACTTTGTAAAATAGTTTATTCAATATCTAATAGTGGAGAACTAACATAATTGGACTCAAGATAGAGTAGAAATTAATTTCCATGCTTCATGTCTAATTAAAACATTGTATAAGAAAATGATTGAATTATGCAAAGAGATCATGTATAAAAAGGTAGGTCAAACAACTTTGATATTCTTAAATATTTGGGCGGTTATAATGTGTTGCTAGAAATCAATCTTAATCTATGGATATAAATTATTTAGTGAGAGAATTAAAGATAAATTAAAGGAGTTTAATTTATCTAATATTAAATATGAATTAGGATTACAAGTTATACCCATTGCCAATATATTTAAGAACTTAATAGGTCACACATAAAGAGCAAGTTGAAGAGAGAAAGATATTTTAATTAAGTTAGACTTGATTATAAAGTTTGAGAAATTTTATGATTATGTTGGGACCCCACCCCTGCGAGACACGTGGCTGACGTCCTAAGTGACATCTGGACGCACATCCCATAAGGGTTGAGTGCCCTCACCAGGACATTCCTCGAATTGGAACTTCATCTTGACCTCTTCTTAACATCTTGTCCCATGACTTATACTTATAGCGTAAGTCCTTAACAGCTTCCTGATCGTTAATAACCACTTCTGGTTAATAAGCCATTAATTTGTGAATTCTGTGATTAATTCCAACCAAGTGACTATGCAATCACACTACTTTAACTTCTTCTTTGTATCGTCTGTGTTTGGTTTGTCTATCGTCTGAGTTTGCTTACTGTCTGTGTTTGGCTTATGGTCTGGGTTGACCACCTATTGTCTGTGTTTTATCGTCTGTCTTTCTAGTGTCTATCTTTCTATCGTCTACCTTATGACTTGTCATCACAGATGATTCCTTGCTTCTGTGTTATGATGTGTCATCTGTGTTCCTTATGTCTACGTTACTTGCGTCTATCTTTTATTTGCATCTGTGTGTGATGTCATCATAGACGATTCCTTTCGTCTATATTTTTCCCTTGCGTCTGTGTGTGATGTCATCGTAGACGATTCCTTGAGTCTGTGTTTTTCTCCTTGCAATCTACCTTACTTAATGCAAACATAAATCTTTCCAGCCATCCTCATTCATTCAAATCCAAGGACAGAATACACAAATATAAACACTAACTGCTTCTCAAAGCCTCAAACTCATTTGATCAACAAATGCAACATGAAAACTTAACATTGGTCATAATCATCAGCAGAAAATACATATATTTCATTCATCCTCAAACCAATATTAGTTTTACAATGCTTTAGTGGAAATTTCGAGCCTCCTTACATCATAGTTCGAATTACAAAGTTTTCAAAGACTAGAATTTGCTCAAATGCATTTAAAGCATAGTTTTGCATAAACCAACTTCAGAACAAAACAAAATACGCAGACTACAGTGATTTGCCTTGACTCTTGACTTACATAAGCTCTTGCTCATCACCTGAATGGGACAGAATTGGGAGGGGTTGAGCTTAAAGCTCCTAGATAACAGGTTTATAATTAAGAAACAAGCAAAACCTTTTCCAAAATTCATTGAATTATAAAATTTAGAAACCATAGAAATTTTTGCTTGAAATATCAGTAAGTAATTATTTCTCAAAAACCGTACTCAATCAAACAATTCATAAGCAATTATAAGTCATGTATGCATCAAGCTTGATAACACATAGGCACATCAAAATGGTCTGGAAGGTCCATAAACAGAACGAACTAACACAGTCCATATAATGGTCCTGAAAAGTCGTGAACAGAACGAGCTAACACAATCCCACTTAGTGGTTTTCTGTAGTTGTAAACATGAGGGAGTCCATGAAGGAGCTCTATGCCACTAGCGGGCAGGCGGGAGAAGCCTTTAGTCTAAGTGCACTTGACAATAGAATGGACCAAACCAGACCCACATAACATGTATTTCATGATCTTGTAAACTTGATTTCTCATGATGGCAAGTTTTCGAAACTTGATCTTTTCAAACATAATATCTTTTTCTAAATCATTTTCATATTCTTTTCACAGCTCATCAGCGTAATAATCTCATGCAAAACACATAACACATTTTCAAGGCATTCAAAGAGTTATAATGCATATTCGTGCAGTAGTTGAAATTGTTTATTTTTTTATCATGTAAAAGAACACCTTAATGGCCTATTGCTTAATCATAAAATTGTAACCCACCTTGAAATCGTTGCTTGTTTAGGTATTGGATTTAGGATGTCTTTCCCCTTGCTCATCTTGCCTCTCTTGAACCCCTCCTTAATTTCCTTAATAAAATACACAATGCCCATTCAACAGAAATTCGGACTTGAATAACCCATAAGGCACATTCACCAAAATAGATCCTAGAATACTTAAACCCAAATATTTCTTAAGCTCTTTGAACTAAAAACCTTTCAAAACTCCAAAAGATTAAAATCGATCTTACCTTGAATCTTTACCAAATAATGAGATTCTTGACTCTAAAGAGAGCTCTTCCCTTCCTCTTTCTTTTTCCCTTCTTGAACAACACCAAAATCACTCTTGAAGACTAAGAAAAATCGTGACCTAGTTCAAAGCTCTATTCCTTTAACTCCACCGAAACCTCTCTTCTTCTTTCTCTCTCTCCTTCACATTTTTCTCTTCTTCTTTACAAGACAAGTCTTCTTTCTCCCTCTTTCTACTCTTAACGCTTGCACAAAGTCCATTTTACCCCTCCTTTAAAGCTTTAAGGTTTTTTTGGCTTAAGTGAACTTCCCAAATTATCCCTTATGCAGACTTACCACCTTAACTTTAATTTCTTAACCTATGTCATATTATCTTACCCACATTAACATGCTAATTAACTCCAAGATAAAAAATAGTATAGCAAAACCCCAAATTAATACTAACCATGCTTATTTATAAAAAATAAACAAATAAAATTCGAGGGCCAACATTTTTCCCCCTCTTAAAAAAAATTTATCCTCGAAATTCTTACCTGAATCATTGAAGAGATGTGGATACTTTTCCCTCATAGCCTCTAGGGGCTCCCACATGGCCTCTTCTACTGAATGGTTTCTCCACAGGACTTTTACTAGTTGCGCTGTCTTGTTCCTGAGGACCTTTTCCTTGGCATCTAAAATATCCACTAGAATCTCCTCATAATTGAGATCATCTCTCAATTGAACCCCATTGATCTGAATGATGTGAGATGGATCTGATCTATATCTCCTCAACATGGACACATGAAAAACATCATGTATCTGTGATAATTCTGGTGGCAGTGCTAACCTATAGGTTAATGGCCCAATCCTCTCAAGAATTTCATAAGGACCCACATATCTCAAACTTAACTTACCTTTCTTACCAAATCTCATGACTCCTTTCCAAGGAGATGTCTTAAGGAACACTTTCTCACCGACTTCATACTCCATTTCCTTTCGGTGTGCATTAGTATAACTCTTCATCCTATCTTGTACAACTTTAAGTCGTTGCTTAACCAAATTGACCTTGTCAACTGTCATCTGAACCAATCCTAGCCCTATCAGTTTCCTTTCTCCTTCTTCATCCCAGCATATCAGAGTTCTACATCTCCTTCTATACAGTGCTTCATCAGGAGCCATCTGAATGCTCGAGTGGTACGAATTATTGTAAGAAAATTTGACCAATGGCAAATGCTCATCCCAAGCTCCTTTGAAATCCATCACACATGCCCTGAGCATCCCCTCAAGTGTCCGGATGGTCCTCTCAGATTGACCATCTGTCTGAGGATGGAAAGCCGTACTGAAATTTAACTTGGTTCCCATAGCCTCTTATAAGCTTCTCTAGAATCTCAAAGTAAATAAGATCGCTGTCAGAAATTATGGAATCTGGAATCCCATGTAATCTTACTATCTCATCAATATACTTCTTTGATAGCACATGTAGAGAATCAGTCTGTTTAATTTCCAAAAATGGGTAGACTTCGTTAACCGATCAACAATAACCCATATGACATCATGCTTCCTACTGGTCTTGGGCAAACCCATCAGAAAGTCTATAGTCACCCTTTGCCACTTCCACTCAGGAATGGACAATGTCCTTAACTTTCCTAAAGGTGCCTGGTGTTCAGCCTTGACTTGTTGACACACTAAACACTTGTTCACATACTCTACTACATCTCTCTTCATACCTTTCCACCAAAAATGTTCTTTCAGATCTCTGTACATCCTGGTGCTACCTGGGTGCATGGCATAAAGCACATTATGTGCCTCATCCAGTATTTCATTCTTTACTTCTTTAACATTTGGGATACAAAATCTGTTTTCAATAGTCATGAGTCCATCATCCCTCACTACCACTTCAGAGTTCTTGCCCTTCTGAATTTCTTCTCGAAGGTTGCTTAATTCTGCACCCTGTGCCTATAACTCCCTAACCTTCTCCCTGAGTATCGGTCTTAATCTGAAAGTAGCAACTATACACTTGGGTTTCCCCTGCTTCAAACTTATCCTAAGCTTAGCCCTCTCTTCCAATAAAGGCAGATAAACTGTCTGAACATGGGCGATTGAGGATTTCCTACTCAAAGCATCCACCACTACGTTTGCCTTTCCTGGATGATACTCAATCAACAAATCACAATCCTTAAGCAACTCAATCCACCTTCTCTGTCTCAAATTCAGTTCCTTCTGACTCAACAGATACTTGAGACTTTTGTGATCTGTAAAAATTCTCGTCTGAACCCCATACAAATAATGTCTCCAAATTTTTAAGGCAAAAATCACTGCTGCCAATTCCAAATCATGGGTCGGGTAATTCAATTCATAAGGCTTCAGTTGTCTTGAAGCATAAGCTATCACCTTGTCTCCCTGCATCAACACACAACCTAAACCCTTTCTTGAGGCATCACTGTACACCATATAGCCCTCACCTCCAGTAGGCAACATCAAAACTGGAGCGCTTGTTAATCTTCTTTTGAGCTCCTCAAAGCTTTTCTGACATTTCTCACTCCAGACAAATTTCTGATTCTTTCTCAATAACTTAGTCATCGAAGTAGCAATCATAGAAAATCCTTCCACAAACCTCCTATAATAACCTGCCAGACCCAGAAAACTCCTCACCTCTGTCACTGTCTTGGGTGCATGCCAATTCATCACTGCTTCAATCTTCCTTGGATCTACATGTACCCCATTTTCTGAAATCACATATCCAAGGAATATTACCTCATGAAGCCAAAACTCACATTTGCTGAACTTAGCATAAAGCTCCATCTCTCTCAGTGTCTGCAACACTATTCTGAGATGTTCCTCATGTTCCCCTTCACTCTTGGAATACACCAGAATGTCATCTATAAACACTATGACAAACTGATCTAGGTACTCCTTGAAGACCCTATTCATAAGATCCATGAATGCAGTTGGAGCATTGGTCAAACCAAATGATATAACTAGGAACTCGTAATGTCCATACCGAGTCCTAAAGGCTGTCTTGCTTACATCAAACTCCTTGATTTTGAGCTGATGATAGCCTGATCTGAGGTCAATCTTGGAAAAGACCATTGCTCCCTGCAGCTGGTCAAACAGATCATCAATATGAGGTAGAGGGTACTTATTCTTAATGGTCACCTTGTTGAGTCTCCGATAATCAATACACATTCACCATGTTCCATCCTTCTTCTTGACAAATAGAACAGGCGCTCCCCAAGGTGACGAACTTGGCCTTATGTACCCCTTCTCTAACAGTTCCTCCGACTGTTCCTTAAGCTCTTTTAGTTCAGCTAGAGCCATCCTATAAGGTGGTATAGAAATGGGTGCGGTTCTGGGAATCAAGTCAATGGCAAACTTGATTTCCCTCACTGGGGGCAAACCAGGTAAGTCTTCTAGAAACATATCAGGAAATTCCCTCGCAATTGGAAAATCCTCTAACTTCCTTTCATTGACATCAACATCTACCATACGTGCCAAGAAGGCTTCACACCCCTTTTTCATCATCCTGTCAGCTAGCAAAGCAGAAATAATTCTTGGTAAGGGTACTCTCCTGTCTCTTCTGAAAATCACCTTCTCACCATTGCCCAGATCAAACTCCACTTCCTTAAGGCTACAATCCAATTTTGCTTGATACTTCTCCATGACATCCGTGCCAAGTATAACATCTAAGCCTCTGAGGTCTAGAGGTAGTAAGTCCACTACCAGTCTAGCACCATTAATGAAGAGTACACAACCCTTATACACTTGGCTTATTATCACAGTCCTCCCTAAAGGAGTACTAACAATCAATGGACTATTCAAAGGCACTGAATCAACATCATGTAATGTCATGTTTGTAGAAAAAAAAAGAATGTGTGGAACTAGAATCAATCAAAACATATACTCCAGAATTGAGTAACAGAGCCATACCCGTGACAACTTTAGGTGCGGCTGCAGCTTCCTCCCTTTTCATGTAAAACACCCTTACCTGTTCCTAAGCTTGACCCCTTTGCCTTCCTGGAGGAATAGCCTTCCTTAGAGCTCCAAAACTGCCCACCTCTGTGACTGTCCTGGTTCCCACTGTTTCTGCTCTCTTCGGGGCTTGAAACTGTGACCCCTCTTGCGTTGGTACTTGGGGACAATCTCTAATCATGTGTCCCTTCTCTCCACATCAAAAACATGCTCCAAGTAACCTGACACACTCTCCCTTATGGAACTTCCCACAATGTTCACATAGAGGGTTCATATTCCTACTCCTCTCCACCCTGCTATTGCCTCCTACTGTTGAGTCTTGCACTGACGCTACCCTTGCTTGCTTGTTCTTATCAGGAGCACTACTCCCCACCTCACTCTGTGTATAGAAGCTTGTCGTACTCCTTTTAGGCATTGAAGCACTCATCCCTTTCTTGGAAAACTGCTCCCTGTTTTTCCTCTTCCTACTCACTTCATTCTCTATGTTCTCTAGCTTCTCAGCCTGGAGTGCAGCATCTACCATGTAACACCCCATTCCTGCTGAACCCGAACCCGATATCGATAGTGATACCCGGATCCGTGCCCCACGAGGGTGGCGTGTCACATCACTTAACACTTAACACTGAACACTTTGCAAAAGTCGGTATGATTTTTTTTTTAAAAC
>JANIIA010000010.1:36539865-36556156 GCA_027478495.1 Erythroxylum alaternifolium | reverse complement strand
CTAATTAAATCAAAATACAAGAGTTTCACTTCAGCTCCAACACTTTAACAATATAATGAATTTTGTATGTCCAATTAAAATAAATAAAATGCCAAAACAAAAAGATATATATATATATATATATAATATCCTAACACTTACTGCTATTGGTTATTCATGGATCTGGTGGTGTGTTTTGTTCACTGATCTGATTGTGTGAATGGGTTCGCCCTAGACATCTTGTACTTTATTTTTTTGCTATTAATTCAATTTTTTCTTTTCAAAAAAATATACTTCATCTAAAATTTGGAATGTCTTTAAAACAATTTCTGACATGCTCTGCCATTTTAACATACACGCGATGTGGTAACTACTTAGCGTCTAATGCCCTGTGATAGATTCTGATATGACAATAAAGACGCAGCTGCTTTCTGGCTGTTTTATTTTCAAAGAAACGACAATGGCCGATCCCACAGTTTGAACCATTTCTCCAACAATCACAACGTAGCCGTGGGAAATAAGAATCACTTTACTTTCCTTCCCATTTCGATTTTTTTTTATAAAAAAAATTAACTCGTCTCAAGCGTTCTTTTATGTATTAGGTGTTAAATGTATGATCAATCATTCAAAATCCATAATGTGAATATACAATTTTAAATAATGAACAAATCCGCAATCAAGTGCGTAATAGTGGGTCTTCTATTCAAGTGTCGTGACTCTAAAAGATATTATAAATACTAAGAAATAAACCATAAATACTAGATGCTTTAACTTCGGCCCTTTGGCTTTTTGCCTTAAAGGAAGAGATATCATAGATTCCAACATCTAGCTACTTAGCCAGAAACTTTGAATACTATTATTCTATATCTACATCATTTGCTAAAAGAACTAGAAAATAAGTTTCCGGGACTGGCACAAAATCGAAAAGGGCCGTATGAAGGAGACATAGACGACAAGGTTACTGATTCCTGGAATTGGACTTTCAATCTACAAATATCACTAATTGTTCCATGTGGCCTAGTAAGAAGAGTATCCTAAAGTAAAATTAAGCAGCTAACTATTAGATCAAACGTTACAAAGTGGTAAAGCTGTAACATAATTAAAACTCAATAATTTTTTTCCTACAATGGTCCTAAAAGTTAATATTGATGAATAATCAATTCATGAACAAAAAAAGGACCAAATTCAAGGTTTAAAAGAATAATCAAGATAATTAAAGACTAAATAGTTCTAAGAGCAAGTCCACCATGTTAATAAAAGTTTTGAATACCAAATTCCAGATATGGAAAGTCAGAAGGTTGTCTCCTTCTCTTTGCTCCACTCTATTTTATCATAGTGATGCTGACAATAAGCTCCGTTTGCTTCAAAGGCGTTCACTAGTTTGAAAAACAACTCCTTCATGCCTTTCTCGCTATGACTATCCATTTGAGCTCTATAAATTGAAAGTATAGAGTGAGCTCGCTTCCGGAAATGCCCTTTGATAAGAACTTCGAAGTTGGACAAGGGAAACCTGAGCGTCTGAAGCATAGACTCACAAGACACCATGAAGATCTCTTTGTTCCCTTTCAAACATCTCTCTCTATCTATTTGTGACCCTCCGAGGACAGGATTTTGGTTCAGAATCAAGTTTTGAATTGATAGAAGCACCTGCAATGTATCAGATTTGTTTGGGTTCCAATGTAGATCCTTTTGTGCTAACCATTGATACCAATTACTCAGGTTTAATAGACCCAGAGACACCTTTCCGCCTTTACGCAAATTAGGGTTTAACTCAAGTCCAAAAGCGTGATAGAATAACTCGGGAGGCTTTGCAGGATAGTTACTGGGAAAGATTATGTCAAAAAAGAAGAGACCATAACAATAAGGTGTACCTTCTAAACCAACAATGCAAGCTCTCATCAGATCAATCCTTGACTCGTAGGCCCTGACCATAATGGAATTTGGCAGAGTGGCTTCCAAGATCTCCCATTCCGTCTTTATTTTCTTCGCGAAATTGCTTTCTAAAAACACCCTTTTCCCAACACTGCACGTATCTGAAAATATTTGCCTCACATATCTCTGCATGTTACGATTAATGAAGCGATGATCAGAAGGTGGGTACTGAAGCACCTCAAAGTTTTTCAACTCCTTGAATCCCTTGTCTACAACGTCTTCAAGCTCCTCAATCTCTCCATGGTAATTAGCTTCTTCTGCTAGTTTCTTGTCCATAGTACTGCAATAGCATCAAGAAAAAGATTTTTAGAAGATCCCGGTTTTGAGGGTTTAAAGAATTATTTCAAAGCAATAATATTCCAAGAAATTGAATCCCAGCTGGATATAACTTATGGATCAGGTGATGCTTATTCTCATACTTCCATGATGCAAATTTATAATTTATCCCTTTGATATCATATCTAATTCAACGGCATATCCTTGAATTTCAGCATTTTAATCATTGTATAATTAGTTAATTACTTTATTTTGTCATTCCTAGTCTTTTTATCTTTTTTAATTTATAGTAACCTAGCCTAGTTAATGTTTTATCTCATTTTACCATATCAAATCTGCTATTCTGAACATCAATCGCATCATACTTTGAGCACAACGACTTACAATCATCTGGCTCGTTCTTTAGTTACTGTACACACGGTTAATTTTGAGCTGTAAGATATTTTTTAATTCAATTTTGGGATTACAAATTGCCCGGAAAACTTTGTCTACTTCCAAACCAACAGCTATATCGCAAAAGAGAGTATATTTTTGTATCTTATGACCATTATATAACTATACTACTAGTAATGTTTTATAAACTTATTAGAATAGTACTACAACATTTTGAACTAATATCAGAACTTGGTAAGAAGATGTTTTTTTTTCTTCTAATTTTCTTTAGGATTCAAAGTTGGACATTGACTATTTACCTCGTCAAGGAGATAATAACAAATACATAAAACATTCTTCAGAGTTAAATATGTTATTTGTTTGTTAAGATATACGATTAGCAATGAGTTAAGGAACAGAATAAAATCAGATATCAACAAGTCTTGGAGATATTCCTTGATGTGTGCCACCAAATGAGGATATTATGAGTTCATAACCAAACTACAAACAAAAACTGCCACACCAACCTTTATGCCTTTTTTTAAGACTCACAATTAAGAAAAAGAAAAGAAGTGTCTTGTAGGGATAGGGATAGCTAGTAGTGCTCGGTTATAAAAGTAATTCTCCTACCCTAATTTATAAACTTTGAGAACATTTTTTACTTTTTTATTCTTTCGATCGACGGCCCAACCCATTTCAGAATTATTTTCATTTCTTCCCACATCAGCTCTTGTGTAAGGCCCATAAATACTTGCCCAGTGCTATAGATTCCCTTCCCTCAGAATTTTACATTGTCTAAGCCCATCTCATTGTTGGTGACAACTCTCACCTTTTAATAGTTAACTTATTGTATAAACAAAATTGTTAATATTTTATTTTATAATTAATTAATTTGTAAAAAGTATTTTAAATATTTCAAAACCTATTTATCGAGTTTGTATCTACTTTAATTAAAGTATAAATTAAAATTATTATAATTATAAAGAAAGAATATAATGTCACTATGATATTTATTTTAGAATGGAGTAGTGTTTAGATCAAATCAAATTGCATTTGTGATTTTAAATTATTATTTCTATATAGAAGTCTATGGCCTCTGCAATAAAAGCGCCTGTTGCCTCATTGCAGCTGTAACTATTACTTTAATGACACAGATGAATAGATTTTTCGAAATACCATCCTATCCCTAGCGATAAAGTTGTCTATAAACAAAAAATTTATTACAAAGATTGACCTTGGAGCCACATAAACACCATCATAGTAATTCTAAATAGGATAAATAAATTTTTATCTTGTAATATTAGATAAGGTAGTTTCTAGATAAATTGTACATGTGTTATAATCTGGATCTTATAAGTGTCACCCCAACAGATATTTAACTTCAATTAGGTGTGTCCTAATCGTTGCCGTTCCCACTTTAGGATTTGGTAGTTTTGTTGTTTTATATTGGCGTCAAAAAAGAAATGGTCAATCGCTCAACGAGAAGGCAGCACTTTCGGTGCGACTCCTCGACGAAAAGAACATATCATAATCGACGCATTGGACCGACCAGAACTATTTTGTTCCGAAGTTGCTAGTAGATGACGTACTAAGAGCTTTAAGTACTTCGCAGCTGTTCAAGGGACAAAACGTAAATGATATATAGGATACGTGCGAGGTCAGAATCTCATACTGTCAAGAAGTCTTCTAGTTAGTCAAAACTGGAACAAAACCTTACTCTTTGAGTTCGTAAATGTTGGTTAGTTGGTTTTTCGTAAATGTTGGTTAGTTGGTTTTTTCAGGTTCTCTGTTTACTCATTGGACCGACAGAAAATATGGATAACCCTATCCAAAAGTCGTTAAACGCGGTTCTACCGGCTGATCGTTAGTGGTTACATCAACCCTTTTGGTCGTTTTAGCTCTTTCAATGCGTGTTTCTCTGTGGTTGGATAAATGAGTAAAAGTTAGACAATAATAATATACTCTTTGAATTGTAACCCTTTTCTAGGAACGTTTGAAGCATGATAAAGCGTCACATCAGCATTACAGTTATCGGATTCAGAGTTTCAGACAGACAAGTGTCAAACTCCGTCGGATCTTCTTATCCTTCAATGACGTAACCCCAACAGCCGGGCGTCTTTAAAAGTTTCCTAAGATAATCCCGAAAGGTGAAAACGACGGATCAACTTACATATGGTCGGTATCTACTAGTCAACTCGGTACCTTGTAAAAAATCAGGAACTTACTCTTTTTCCCGTCTTTCCAATTTCTCGTGGCCATGTTGGCCTCCTTTTTTTTTTTTGACGCAATTATTTGGCCACATTCAAACATCAGATTTTTGAAGTAGGATCTTCTTTCTTTGAAAATACTAAACCGAAAAGAAATTTCTGTAGTTGCAGTTTCCGAAAACAAAGTAGAACCTTTTGCACCGAGTGGTGTGATGTTCATAACACTCGTAATATGTTTGGAAATTAATTCAACAAATTTTCAATATATTCGAATAAATGATTAAAAAATTTAATTAATTTGGCCGATTTATGAGACGTTTCCAAAAATTTTTAAACCACAATTATCTAAATCGTTCCTAAAGCATGAAATTAATAATCAAAATCCTCGATACCTCCAAAAGAGAGATGGTGGTTAGATATAAAAATATTCTATATAGCATAACTACTTGAGTTGTCACATAAAATATATATATATACATTCACACAACTTTACTTAAATAATTTGTTGGCCTCCCCTAATCTCCACTCTATCAATCACGTACACTAAGGTGATGACCCATCTACTTCAGTTTTGCGTGCTTCTATGTTGACGCAAAAATATTTTATGATTCATAAGTTGGTAGTAGCCAATTGACTGCCGAATACACATGTAGTTTTGGTTTATCCGACATAAGCTAAGTTTGTTTACGCCATTAGAACTGAGGAAAATTTCAATTTGGGCAGACTTATCATTGAAGCAATGTTGGCAATTATTGGTAAGTCTCATTCCTTGTTATACTTTCCATGCTTAATCACTCAATTTTTATATGCAAATGGTGTTCCTCAGTTGGATTCGAGTGCTCTTGAACCGGTGACATTGATGAATATTTCTCCATAAATCTTAAATGTAAATAAGCAAGCTCGGGTGGTGGATTTGCCCTATACTTCATCTAGACCTTCTAATGCATCGACTTCTTCATCCATCAATCTTTATACTGCTCTGTTTAATGAAATTGATCGGATTGAAGGTATTCTCCAATTAGGGATTGGTGCTCTTCGTCAACTAAAGCAGAGGGTTCTTTAGTTTTCATATGCTTCCTGATTGTACTTTTTGGCATCTTTTGTCCTAAGGGGAAGAATACTATGTTAGAACATTTTTTTTATTTGTTTAGGTCCTATTAACTTTGGATATTTGTATTTTTGAATAATTGACTATGTTTGGATCGTGTTGACTTATTAAGGGGGAGTTCTCTTGTGGTTTGTGAATTCGATGTATATGTCCAATTATCTACTTTAGGGAAACTTTCAAATATGTGACAAATAAAGCCAAAAACGGGGAGATTGTTAAGATATAGGTTGTGATATCTTATTATTTAATTTTGAACATTATTTGATAATTGGACTTAGTTGGGTCTATATGGGACTCTTTTAAGACAAGTTTGATAAGGTTTTAAATCCTAATTAAGATGGGATTTAAATATATAGTCTATTTTAAGATAATGGCTATCTAAGGAAGAATTATGAAATTTTGAATTGAATATGACAGTTGTAGTGTGGCTGGGATTTCCGTGTGTAGTGGGTTGAATGTTATTATTTTTTAAAAGGAAAAATGACAGGTTTTGGGTGACTTGGCAACTGGGATTCTTAGGGTTATTTTTGATGATATTTAGCAGCTAATTGTGTTAAGATATATCTCTATTTGTTGCAGACTTTTCTAGGTGTATTACATAACCTAGGTGGAATCTTTGGAGTTACGTTTTCTTTGGTTATTTGCCGTTGATTGGGTCTTCTTGCAGTTGTGGTTTTTCTCTTCATTTTTTTGTAACTATGGCTGGATGATCTGTGATCATATGCTGTGTTTTTGGTTGATTACGTGACTTTCTGCAGCTGGGTGTTCTTCTATTCTTAAACGAAAATTGAGGGTGGCCTTTGGGAATTTTGCAGCTGATTTCTTTTCTGCTTTTGTATTATCCCTATACTACTGTTCATTGTTGATGAAGTGTTGATTGTGTGGCTGTCCTTTGTGATTTTTGGTGTGTGAAAATTCCAACGGCTGACTATGGTAGTACTCTCAGTGAATGACTTTCTGATTTGTCATTAAAAGAGCTGAATTTATTAGGGAAGTTGTTTTTCTTATCTCAAGTGTATTTGTTTATGTTTTTTATTATTTTAATTACTTGAGTTGTTTGTTTTTGGTTGTGCTAGAAACAACTGTGGTCGAATCAGAAATTTTGTGAAATTACATCCTTTTAGAATTTCAGACTTACTTTCAATGATTTATCGGCTCATCTCTGAAAACGATCTAGAAAGGGGGTTGAATAAATCTTTTAATTTTTTTTCTTGCTCTTTTCTCAAAGTGCTACAAAACAGAAAATTAAAACACACAAGGCAAAATAAAAACAAATCAAAATATAAAAGAGTAGAGAAGAGAGGTAAACACAATATGTATAGAGGTTTGGTGCAAAGACCTACGTCCTCTACCTAAGCTCCCACTTAGGATTTTGTCAAAGCTCTTTACTACACACTTTTGAGTTTAGTGTGAGCTCTTTCAATTAACTTGACTTTCAGCTCAAGTTATACCTTACAAATGATTCGTTTTCTTGGCACAAATCCTACGTCCCAAGTGATTCTTCTCTAATCGCTCAACTCACAATAATAACAAGGATAGTAATGAAGTGATAAAGCTAAGAATAGCTGACGAGAATTAGTGTATGCTATGTAAGCAATATGAGAACAATGAGAGAATAATTTTTGCACTATAGAACGTATGATTCTTTTAAGAGCTTGTAGATTAATTCCTCTGAAGTGAAGACCTCTATTTACAGGCTTCAAGATGCTCCTGGATGCTCCTAGCCGTTGTAGAAAGATTTGCTCTCATTTGAATTCGTTTGACAAATTCAAAGTCTATTCAGTTGTAACTGATAGTCGACTAGTCGGTATGTAATAGTCGACTAATACATCATAGTCGACTTGTCTTCCAAGTAATAGTTGACTAACACACTCTCTTTTATATGAATTTTCAGCTATGTACTTCGAATAGTCTACTTATAAAATGATAGTCGACTTATGAAATTCTCCTACTAACAAATCTGATTAATTCTCCAATCTTTGACTATCAAGATACATGCGTAAAATCCTCGTACAAAATCTTCACATGAAATCCATGTTTTTATTTTATTGATCCTCATTAGTCGACTAGTGCAATTCTAATCCTCATTAGTTGACTAGTGCAAATTTTCAAAATATGCGCCTCTCATCTCTTCATCATCACGATAGGCAACTTGTGCAAGCTTTCAGTCGACTAGTGTTTATTAACTTCCTTAATCTGAAATTATTTCTTAACCATTTCTTAAGTTTTATTATTATCAAAACATAAAAGGATTTAAATTTGTCAATCTTTATTGATCCAACAATCTCCCCCTTTTTTATAATGATAAAAGATTTAGAAATTGTTTAAGAAAGTGAAAACAAAGAAAAAATTGATCAAGGTTTTTTATGCCTTGTCTTTTTGGTTAGTTTGTCTTTGTCTCCTCCTCAATCAATGAATCAACATTTTTATACCTCTCTCTTTTTCGAAGAGTTCACATTAAACTCAAAAGTGTATAGTAAAGAGCTTTGACAAAATCCTAAGTGGGAGCTTAGGTAGAGGACGTAAGTCTTTGCACCAAACCTCTATACATATTATGTTTACCTCTCTTCTCTACTCTTTTATATGAATCTTCAGCTCTGTACTTCGAATAGTCAACTTATAAAATGATAGTCGACTTGTCAAGTTCTCCAACTAATAAATCTGATTGATTCTCCAATCTTTGACTATCGAGATACATGTGTAAAATCCTCATGAAAAATCTTCATATGAAATCCAAGTTTTTATTTTACTGATCCTCATTAGTCGAATAGTGCAATTCTGATCCTCATTAGTCGACTAGTGCAATTTTTCAAAATATGCGCTTTTCATCCCTTCATCAACAGGATAGTCAACTTGTGCAAGCTTTCAGTCAACTAGTGTTTATTAACTTCCTTAACCTGAAATTATTTCTTAACCATTTCTTAAGTTTTATTATTATCAAAATATAGAAGGATTTAAATTTGTCAATCTCCATTGATCCAATAATCTCCCCCTTTTTTATAATGACAAAACATTTAGAAATTGTTTAAGAAAGTGAAAACAAAGAAAAAATTGATCAAGGTTTTTTATATGTTGTCTTTTTGGTTAGTTTGTCTTTGTCTCCCCCTCAATTAATGAATCAACATTTTTATACCTCTCTCTTTTTCTCATTTTACCATATTACCTCCCTCTTTGATTTTCTCTCCCTTTTTGTCATAATAAAAAATGTAAAGAACACAACATTTAAGATAGCCAAATTAAACAAACATTGTTTTAAACTTTAAAAAAAGTATCCAAAACAAACAGTAAATGATAAAACAACATGAATGAGTAATGATGAAATGTCGGTCTAAGTGAAATGCAATGTCCATCAAAGTGGAGAAGCAACGTCATGTCTACAACCAAGTTTGTCAAATATTTTCTTGATGCTTTTCTCCAAGCGAATTAGAATCCCTTATTGAAGATCCAGTTGAACATTTACTTCTTCAATTTGATCTCTAATTTCTTGAAGCTCTTCTTGGGATACTTCACTTCGCCTCATATTACTTATTCTTGCATTACTTGGCCTTTCACTTGCTCTTTTTGAGCTTTTTCTTTTAGGCACTTGTTGATCACTCTCTAAGGTTAAACTAAGCTTTTCTACATGATACGCATACACCCAACCCTTCTCATTTGTTTTCATCAAAATCATACTCCTTATATTATAGGGTGTAAACCTCCAACTCGTTGGATATGGATAATATTCATAGGAACTCAAATTACACCTTTGCAACTTTGAGATATAAGTAATCAAAGCTCCATAAGGCATACCTTTATGCTTGGTAGTTTTTCCTCTAAGCTCTCCTCTCAACAAGTTTGCCTTCCTCCTCATCATTTGAATGATCAAATTCAGAAAATTAATTTTCCTACCTTATTCCATTTGCCATATTATTTCCTTATCCAATGAGGTGATATGATTGTTGCTAGCTTTCTTAAGATAAATAACTCTATTTATTGCATAATGCAACAACTGATAATTCAAGGGCAAATCCATGGCTTCATATTGAGATGAATGTTCAATGCAAATTCTTCCTAGCAATTCATCTCCTTTCATTTCATCATAACCATAATTCTCTTCGGCTTCCTCATCCATATCACCATCCTCATGTCTCAATACATTTGAATCACATAATGATGCTCTAGGCCTAATTCCTTCTTTAGGAAACTTAAACCAAATGCTTAAATTTTCTTCACAAATATAAATGTCTTTCCCTTGACTACTAGACTTCAAATGAACACCACTATCAATATTGTTTCTAGTCACAACTAGATTAGCAAAAAATTCCCTAACTAAATCCTCATATATATCATCCTTAAAACCCAAAAAAAATCCTTCAATCCTAAACACTTTATTTCATCAAACAAATCCTTGAATTCGCTATGTTCAAGCTCAACCCAATCAAAACGCATGGAAGGAATCAAAACTTCTGATTTTAATACCTTATAATAAAGACGTTGAGCCTCCATTGGAGTGAATCTAGGTTCAAGAACCTCATTCTCCCTTTCAACTCCACCTCTCAAAGAAGATCCTCTAACTAGAGTTTGGTGTGTTTTGGTGACAGTTTCCGGTTGCTTTCCCTTCCCACTTGCTTTCTTTGGTGCCATTTGGAAGGATTTGTGAGTTGGTGGAGGAAGATGCGTGGATTGGCATTTTTTAGGGTTTTTGATGAAGATGAAGAGAGTTTTACCGAAGGAAATGATGTTTTGTTGATTTGAGGAAGGGGTTTAGTGTTTTGGATGAAGAATGATGATAGGAGGAAGGGGTTTAGTGTTTTGGATGAAGAATGATGATGGGTAGGTGTTGATTTGGAGATTTTTGAAGAAAATAGTCGACTGGAATGAGAGAATTTGGAGTTTAAATGTGTTGTGTTTTCGGAGATTTTTGAAAAATTGAGGGATTTTATATGTAGGTGATGTCTGACAGTCGACTGGTATGGTTATTAGTCGACTAGTTTTGTGAAAAATAAAAGCGGTAGCCTGGAGACAAATTTGCATTGCGGGCTAGTTGACTGGAAGGGTCATTAGTCGACTTAAATAAATGCAGATTTTGGGAACCATCATGTATGAGAATTTTAGTCGACTGAAATGAAATGAATAGTTAACTATTCGAGGATAAAAATCTATGTAATATCAGATAAACAACGATTAGTCGACTTAACACTATAATAGCCGACTAGAGAGCCTCAAAAACACATAACCAATTTTTTTCCTAATGCATTAGTCAATGTGCAAATCAAAGATACTCGACCATTACCTCAACATCAGTCGACTTAGACTCCAATTAGTCGACTGGAAATCTCCAAAATCAAGACAAATCACTTTCTAAATATGAATATAGATCAATGTTGATATTTTCTCCGATGGAATTGCATATTCACCTAATAATTTGACCATTTTGCTATGGAAGTGTATGTAAACAATTTCAAACAAGTATGCAATCATCCAATTGAATTCAAATCACACATACCAAGTTTCAATTTTATATACACAAACACATCTTCTTTAAGTGGTTTAGTAAGAATATCTGCCAATTGATCACTTACAGAGACATCTTTCAAACAAATATCACCTTTCAAATAATGATCACGTATGAAATGATGCCTAATCTCAATATGTTTTATTCTACTATATAAAATTGGATTTTTACTTAAGCAGATTGCACTTGTATTATCACAATAGATTGGAACATTTTTAACAAAAATACCATAATCAAGTAATTGATGCTTAAACCAAAGAACTTTTGCACATGCACTTCCAGTTGCTACATATTTAGATTCAGCAGTCGAAATAGCCACAGTTACTTGTTTTTTACTAGCCCATGAAGTCAAAGATGAACTTAAGAAATGACATAGAGCACTAGTGCTTTTTCTATCTATCCTACAACCACCATGATCAGCATCACTGTATGCATGCAAATCAAAAGACTCACAACTAGGATACCATATCTATGATTAATTGTTTTGCTAAGATATCTAAAAATTCTTTTGCAAGCACTTAAATGAGAAATCTCAGGACAAGATTGAAATCTAGTACAAAGACAAGTAGCAAACATTATATCCGGTTTAGATGTGGTTAAATATAAAAGAGAGTTGATCATACCTCTATAAAGCTTTTGATCAACATCTTCTTCATGCTCAAACTTTTCTAAAACCAAATTTGTTGCCATAGGTGTTTTTGCATCTTTGCATCCTTCCATGTTGAACTTCTTTAGAAGCTTCTTTGTGTACTTGGATTGGTGGATGAAGATGCCATCTTTGAATTGCTTGATTTGTAACCTAAGAAAGAACTTGAGTTCTCCTATTATGCTCATTTCAAATTCACCTTGCATCAAATCACTAAATTATTTGCACAAAGATTCATTAGTAGCACCAAATACAATATCATCAACATATATTTGGCAAACTAGCATATCTTGATCAACATGCTTTATAAACAAGGTATTATCAACTTTACTATGAATGTAACCATTTTGGATTAGAAAAGTACTTAACCTTTCATGCCATGCCCTAAGTGCTTGCTTCAATCCATATAGTGCCTTCTTGAGCAGACATAATCTAAATGCTCATGATCTTCAAAACCAGGAGGTTGTTTGACATAAACTTCCTCTTGAATGTCGCCATTGAGAAATGCACTTTTGACGTCCATTTGATTAAGCTTGATCTTCTTATGAAAAGCAAAAGTACATAGCAATCTAATTGCCTTTAATCGAGCCACCGGTGCATACGTTTCATTATAATCAAGACCTTCTTCTTGATAAAACCCTTAAGCTACTAACCTAGATTTGTTCTTGATAGCATCACCATTTTCATTGAAATTTTATTCTATTTACCCATTTGACTCCAATGATGGTTTTGTCCTTTAGTGGAGCTACCAAATCCCCTACATTATTCCTCTTGAATTGGTTAAGCTCTTCTTGCATTGCCATCAACCAATGTTCATCTTCAAGAGCCTCTTTTATGTTTTTGGGTTCCACCAATGAGATGAAGGCTGAATTGCTCATGTGTTCATACATTCTCCTCATTGTTCTTAAACCATCATCCAAGTTTCCAATTACTTGCTCCATAGGATGATTCTTTGCTTTTTCCCATGTTGTAGTGCTAGGTGCATGATCTTCTTCATCCAACTTTGCTTCTTCAATTTTGGATTCAATTTCTTCAACTCCATTGCCTAAATTTCTTGCATCATCATCAAAACAAACCTTTCTCGGGGGTGAAATCATATCATTGAATTTAACATGAATATTCTATTCAACACACTTAGTTCTATTATTATAAACTCTAAATGCCTTACTAATTAGTGAGTAACCTAGAAACATACCTACATCAGTTTTTGAATCAAAATTTCCTAAGTTGTTCTTTCCATTATTATGAATAAACACTTTACAACCAAGAGGATGAAAATATGATATATTTGGTTTCTTACCTTTCCATAACTCGTATGGTGTCTTGTTTTTGTCTCTTCTTAGATGCACTTTATTAATGACATAACAAGCGGTTTTGATTGCCTCCGTCCAAAATGATTTAGGTAGATTATATTCATTCAACGTTGTTCTACTCATTTTTTCAAGTGAACGATTCTTTCTTTATACTACACCATTTTATTGTGGAGTTTTTGGTGATGAGAAGTTGTGCTCCACTCCATATTTGTCACAAAGTCTTTCGAATGGCTCACAATCAAACTCACCTCTATGATCGGTTCTTACAGTAACTATTGTCAAGTTCTTTTCATTTTGAACCAATGTACACCACTTAGCAAACTCGTTAAACGCATCACTTTTATTTGCAAGAAATCTCACCCAAGTGAATCTAGAAAAGTTATCAACAATAACAAGAACATATAGTTTACCACTTAAACTAGCATGCCTAGATGGTCCAATTAAATCCATACGAACAAGTTCAAGTATTCTAGATGTGCATATTTCTTTCTTTGGTTTGAATGATTCTCTAACATGTTTGCCTTTCAAGCAAGATTCACACAAGTGGTGTTTAACAAATTTTATCTCAGGCAAACCTCTTACAATGTCATTTTTAGAAAGTTCAGAAATTAAGGGCAATGGTGCGTGTCCTAACTTTCTATGCCATAAAAATGCATTTTCTTCTAATGTTACCAAACATTTTTCATTAAAAAAACCATCATCATGCAAATAAACAATATATGTATTTCCATGTCTCAAACCAATGAAAGCAACATTTTCATCTTTCTTAACCAAACAATTAGATGATTCAAATTTCACATTAAAATCCATATTACATAATTAAGAAATACTTAGCAAATTATGTTTCAAACCATCAACAATTAAAACATTGTCAATAGTAGGCAAAGGTTCCTTACCCACTTTACCAACACCAATGACTTTACCTTTGTTGTTGTCTCCAAATGTAACAAATCCTTGATTCTTTGGTTTTATTTCTACAAATAGACTCTTGTCTCTACTCATATGTCTTGAACATCCACTATCAATGTACCATGTGCTTGGTGGATTTTTATTCCTTGTTTGTATCTACAAAAGAGACATTCTTTTTTCTTATTGGTACCCAAGCCATTTTGGGTCCATTTTGGGTAGTCATATAAACCATATTAGGAAGTTTAGTTCCTTTTATCACCAAAACTTTCTTTACATTAATACATCTCCTATTATTTTTGCATACAATTACCATATGACCATCTCTTAAGCATTTATCACATTTAGCAACTTCTCCATATTTAGTACATTTAGAAATCAAGAACAATCTCTATCAAAGGGGTCATACCCTAAACCATGCTTAGATATTGAATATCTTTATAAAGACAACATCTTTTCAAATTTATCATTTCCATTTGCAAACTTTCCAACCACATACGAAAACTCTCTTCTAAGTTTATCAATTTCACAAGTCAAGTTTTCTTTTTCAACATTGCATATAGAGTGATCTTTCTTAATGCATTCTAAGTCATCAATTGTTTTAAGCAAATCATTATTTTCAGCTTCAAGATCTCTCAACCTCTTTCTCAATTTGTTGTTGATTTTAATAGCTTCTTCAAAATCAATGTATAATGCAATAAATGAATCCCTAAGATCTTCATCAATGATCATTACCTCATCCTCATCATCACTTGACAAAGAACTTTTTGCCATAAGAGGCAAGTTGCTCTCATCATTGCTTAGGTATTCTTCCTCATCATCACTCCAAGTGGCTACAAAACTAGCTTTCTTCTTTCCTTTGTCATACTTGTCATTTTTCTAAGATTTTGAGGAAAAGGATGAGCTCTTGCACTCTCTAGCGTGATGTCCTCTTTTTCTACATTTCCAGCACTCTTCATTGCTCTTCTTTTCTTCATAGCTTTTAGTCCTTCTCTCCATGGTGTTCTTCTTTCTTTCATCATTTCTACCAACATGTAATTCCTTTTTCCTATTTTTGAGTAGACCTTTGAACATTCTCAAATTTCTAGCATAAAGTACTAGTTCTTCATCATCTTCTTCTTCATCTAACTCTTCATCACTTTCATCAAGAGAAGAAACATTAGCTTTTAAAGCAATTGACTTTTGTAACTTATCTCTTCCTCCTCTTGATTTGAGAATGATTTCATAGTTTATGAGTGATCCTACCAAGGTAATGAATTCTAGTTTTTTGAGGTCTTTGGACTCCATAATGGCTGTCACTTTTGAGTCCCATTCTTTTGGCAATGAACGAAGAATCTTTTTCATCTTCTCGCTATCTGTCATATGCTTTCCAAGGTTGCCTAATCCATTACTAATTTCTGAAAAATGATTAAGCATAGTGGAAATAGACTCACCTTCCTTCATGAGAAACATTTCATAGTTATAGAGAAGCATTTTGATCTTTGTTTCTCGAACATGGTTGGTTCCTTCGTGAGTAATGCGTAGTCTCTCCCATATTTCTTGAGGGCTAGTGCATGAGTTCACTCGATTTCTCTCCTCTACGGTGAGAGCACAATATATCAATTTCATGGCTTTTGCATTGATGAAGGCTTTCTTCCAATCATTTTCATCATATTCCAACTCTGTCTTTACCTCGCCATTTTCATTCAAAGGAACGTTTGGACCGAAGATTATGATCTTCCAATACTCCAATCCCTCACTCATGATGTTTTACTTAACAGGATTTTTACATGAAGAGTAATTAGTACCATTGAAAAGAGGAGGGAGATTATTTGTGTTACCTTCTTTAGCTATGTTATTGTGTGTCAAGTTTAGTGCCATCCCTGGATTTTTATAGGTAGCCTTCTTTGATACCAATTGAAACTGATCTAGAAGGGGGGTTGAATAGATCTTTTAAGTTTTTCAACTCTTTTCACAAAGTGCTACAAAACAGAAAATTAAAACACACAAGACAAAACAAAAACAAATTGAAATATAAAGTAAAAGAGTAGAGCAGAGAGGTAAACACAATATGTATAG
>JANIIA010000010.1:36517937-36539765 GCA_027478495.1 Erythroxylum alaternifolium | reverse complement strand
GACTGGAAGCCCTACAGGTAACATAAAAAACGATGTCGTTTTGAAATCCATTTTCAAAAAAATAATAATTTTGTGTCAGGTTGGGTTGGGTAGCCCTAGGCTAGGTCAGTACTTGGATCGGGCCCGAGCCTGAAAGAGAAGGATCACCTGGGCCCAATTTAGCCCATTGCTATATATATATATTAAAAGTGAATATATTGATATTGGTCATACATTGATCACAATTATGAGATTCATATTGTATTTATATATTATTCCTAAATTATTTTTAGTCATTATTTTATTAAGAATACCTCAATAGAGTGTAAAATGAATAGCACCATTATTTTTTCTTTATGAAAGAAGTATTCGATCTAGTAGATTATAGTATAGAAATACGTAAACAACCGTGTGGGTGATTAATAAAGAATATATTCACTAAATTGATCTTATATGAGAAATCCATTTGAAACATTACTTGTATGTGTATGAAAATTCTCATTTTAATGATTGTATAAGTAATCCTTTGACTTGAGATTTTTAAAGTTATCTCATAAAAAGATTGATATGTTTTGATACTACTTATAATATATTCTAATAAAGGATAGCTCAGTCAATAGTTATTGGGTATAACATAAATGATTTACAATTTTATGATTTAAATCACAAATGTATGGTGTAGCTGTTGCTAGCAATGGTAAGTACGGTCGATCCTATGAGGACTAGAATTACTAATATTTACCATCTTTCTATTATCTAGCCTAGCAAATTATAGTGTTTAAGATTAATCAAACGCAAAATTAAAATAATAAACTAAAATAGATCAATACAATTAACTAACTAAAATGAAGATTAAAGTAAGAAATAACTAAGGAAAACAATGGTAACTAAATTTCGAATCCTACTAAGATTTTTCATGTAATTATGATTTCACTGCTCAATTTAATTTATAAGTTATTGGATTGTGAAAATTCTTATCTTATGTTAATATCTTTGTCAAGGCTATTAACAGTTAACCATCAATTGATTAATTGAAATCTTTTTCTAATTAAAACCCTAAGATTGCATTAATCGATTCGTGAATTTTACTATTAGGCTTGACCCTAATCTAGAGGATTTATATTGTCCTATCTTTAAGATTGCATGCAACTCTTTTCAATTATGGTAGATCTATTCATACAAAAGGAAATTTCAATCTCAATTACATGAAATAATATGCTAGCAATATTAATTCAAGAATAATTAAGAACACATAATTGAATCTCAATAAAACTAAAGAATGAATTTATTTAAAGTAAAATAATTACAAGGTCTATCTTGGGGTTCATTTAATACAAGTACCAACAAAACTGTAGCTTATAATGATAATATCAAGACTAAAGGAAAAATAAAAAACTAAAAGTACCATGTTGAAATCCCCTCTAATCTTCATAAAATCCACTTTATATTGATAAAAATTGACTCCAAATATATTTCCTTGCTTGTTCTTCATTCTCTCTATCATTCTATTTGTTGTCAATATATCCTTTCCCTAGCTTTTACAAACCCTTTTTGTACTTCCTCCTATTTCTCTCAGTTTTATTTATTTATAGCTTGAATTTAGGGTTTCTGTAGTGAACATGGTTACTCACATGGTCATGTGTATGACTTTGTCCCTCAATCTTGCTTTAATCTTCTAAAATTACGATAAAACATATTCTTAGAGAGCTATACGAGCACCCATAAGACTGTATTGATTTACATGGGCTCTCACCAAAATAACTTCAATTATTCCATTTTCTTTCTCGATTTCACTCCAATTTTTCCCCTTTTTATCTATGAAGGCTAATAACACCTAAAAACACAATAGCAACAAGATAAGTTCCAAAAACAATAATAAACTCTTAAATGAACAAGCAAAATGCATTAACTACGGGATTGGAAATATAGTCTCTTTAGCATTTATTAAACTCCCTCGCACTTAAGCATTTGCTAGCTTTTAAGCAAATAAATTTCGTTACTATCAAGTATTCAATCCATAATTCTTCAAATTTCAACTCAACTTACAACATTCCATTTAATGCATAAAGTGAACATACATAAGAAAAATGTTAAAACCTATGAAGACTTTCATATCCCTTGTTAACAACAAAACACTAAATTTAAACATTTTAAAAGCAGTTATAAGATTGTTTGAAAAGTTTCCTAGCCTTTTAACATGAGAGTAAACACCTTGTCGTGAATACCCTTGGTTACTTAACTAGGCATGGATACTATCACTACTTTTCAACTTTCTCCTTTTTATAGTACAAAGCCAGAAAAGTGAAATTATTTATGCTCATTTATTCATATAGTAGTATTTTTTCTTTTTCTATATATGTGGGGTAATAAAAAATGCTAAAAAAGAATTCAGTTTTGAATTAATGCATATATAAATTATACACAAAGTATCATAACGCAAATTAAGTCTCTATTATCAAAATTAATGAACTAAATTGAAATCAACTTAATCATCAAAACTCATAACTATTTTTCTAAACAAATCAAATCACAGTCACATCCAAACCCATAATAAATCATCTTGATCAACATCCTCTTAAAAAAAGTTTCCTAAATTATTCATTATTAAGATAATTATAACAAAATTGACAAGCTTGATTGCTAAGTCCTTCCCCCACATTTAATTTGTACATTGTCCTAAATGCATAAAACATGTAAGAACAATGGAAAATATGAATAATGGAGGGATGAGGATAACTGATGCTCCCATGATTGAAAAAGATTTCCAGTATTGTCTGATGTCATCAGCATTCATCCACTACTGGTGAAATCTTTTCTACTCTAAAGTAAAGGTTGATGTTGCCTTCATAATTTGTGGAACTTCATTGAATTTCAAGCAACAAAATTAGGACCATCAAATTAAAACTATGAAAATAAATAAATAATTAATAAGAATCCTACAAATTACTTAATCAAAACAAAAACCTATTTATTATGTTGCCTTCTAACTAGCACTTCTTTACGAGCCTCATAGTCAGACTTCTTAGCAAGCCCTTTTTCAAATTGGATCTATAATTGGCAACTTGCTTCCACTCTTTTTCCCATATAAAAGTTCAGTAGCCTACAAATAGGCTATATGTTTTATGATCATAAGGGCATAAGGTATCAAATGAATAAAACCAATTAACTCCATTAATGTCTTTTTCAGTAACAAAATGTCAATATAACAAGAAATAACAAAAACCCATCTTTGTTTTGTAGGAAGTAAGAACCCTCTGTACTTAAAATGACTGTCAATAATCTTTGATAGCCTCCATATTTGACTTCTCCTCTTCATCTTCATCTTCATCTTTCTCTTTCTCTCCTTCCTTCTCTTCTTCCTTGTCTTCTTGAATAACAAATTCCTCTTTTTCTTCAATAACAACTTCCTCTTTTTCTTCAACCGTTATTTTCTCTGTTGAACCTTCTTCCTCCTCTTCTTGAACCATAGATCCTCTGCATATTCAACCTCTACCTCCTCTCCACTCCGAAAAATTAATGCACTCATATTATCTCTCAAGTTTAACTTAGGGTATTTGAATGAAGCAATTAGCTCTTGTAGTCTATAAAGAGTAGCCTTTTGTGAGGACATCTTTAAGACGTTCTTCTCCACCTTGCTTTAGATATTCAAAAAATCCAGAAGAAGCATGATCATTCCATGCAAAGTTGTAATAATTGCTCCACTTTAAATTATAAGTGTTCTCGTAAAGGGTATCTTGAGACCAATTCTTCATGCAATTTAGATGCTCCCATATATAGTTTGTTACCCAATATTCATGATAAGGATGATTACCCTAAAAAATGTCACAATACGTCATGGATATCAACTAAGCTACTAAATACATGTCACCATGCCTCTCATTTTAAACTTCCAAAGTTGCCATAAGTGATGGCATGCTATAATCCCCTTGAGAATCCTGTCCCCTCCATCATTCTATTATGTTTGATAGTTATAACAATGACTACCCAAATCCTAAAAATAAGACACAAACAAAAGATCAAGAAAGAAAATCATAATGAAAAACAAATAAAAAAGAAAATAAACAAAATACTACCTAATATTCTGGTCCCTAGTAAAGGTGCCAAAAATTTAATGTATAATTTTATGTTTTAAATCGCAAATGCATGGTGTAGCTGCAGCTAGCACTAGTAAGTATAGGTCAATCTCACAAGGAATATAATAATTATTATTGATTATCTTTCTATTATCTAGTATAACAAATTATCTTGTTTAAGATTAATCAAATGCAAAATTAAAACAATAAACTGAAATAGATCGCACAATTAACTAACTAGAACAAAGATTAAACTAAGAAACAATCAAGTAAAACAGTGGTACTTGGATTTCGAATCCCTTTAAGATTGCTCATACAATTATGATTTCACTACTTAATTTAATCTATAGTTTATTGGACCGTAAAAATTTCTATCTTATGTTAATATCTTTCTCGAGGCTGTTAACATCTAACCCTTGGTTTGTTAACTGAAATATTTTTTAGATAAAACCCCTAAGATTGTATTAATTGATTCATGAATTTTACTATTAGGTTTGTAATCTAGAGGATTTATATTAACGTATCTTTAGGTTTGTATGTAACTCCTTTGGATTACGATAGATCGATTCATATAAAAGGATTTCTAATCTCAATTGCATGAAATCATACATAAATTAATACGCTAGCAATATTAATTCAAGAATAATTAAGAACACATAATTAAATCTTAATGAAATTAAAGAATGAATTTATTTAAAATAAAATAACTGCAAGGTTTATCCCAGGGTTTATTTAATACAAGTACCAACAAAGGTTTAGCTCATAATGATAATATCAAGACTCAAGGAAAAATAGAAAACTAAAAGAACCATGTTGAAATCCCTTTTAATTTTCATAAAATTCACTTTATATTGATGTAAATCCAACCCAAATATGTTTCTTTGCTTGTTCTTCATTATATTTATCATTTTAGACCATCAATATGTCCTTTCTCGAGCCCCTTGAGCCTCATATAAACCCTTTTTCTAATTCCTCCTATCTTCTCTCTGTTTTATCCATTTATAGCTTAAATTTAGGGTTATTGGAGTGGACACAATCACTCATATGACTATGTGTATAGTCGTGTCTTTTAATCTTGCTACAATATTTAAGAATTGAAAAGAAGCACGATCTCAAAGAGGTACATCAGCAACCACACGACCATGTAAACTTACACAGATACTTATACAACAGTGTGGACTTACACAACAGTGTGGACTTACACGGGTACTCACCAAAATGGTTTAAATTCTTCCGTTTTCTTTCTCAATTTTGCTCTTATTCTTCTCCTTCTTTTCCATAAAGGCTAATAAACAATGTTGCAAATACCGTACCAGAATTGGTACCAGATTGAATTTTGGTATACTACTGTATCGATACCGGTCAATATCGGGTACTATTTCGAGTAATTTTTTAAATTTATGAAATAGTCCCTGAATTTTTTAAAAATTGCAAAATAGTCCATTGTCATATTGTACAGTTGTACTGCATATTTTTAACTCTGTCTCCAAAAATCATAATAATAAATAATAATCACAATTAATATGAAATAACAATAATTTTCTGATATTTCACATATAAATAATAACCACAATTTTTATGAAAAAAGGCAATCATCATCATACAAATATAAAATTAAAAAAATACAAAGTATTTAAAATATTATAATTTCAATTTTCATTATATAATAAATAATAATTATGTCAAAATATTCAATAAAAAGAGCAATAAATATCCTTAGCTCTCAAATTATTACAATTTACAGCAAGAGTTTTTTTTTGAAAAATACAACAAGAATTCGTGAGAAGGAAACAACTAAGTATAATTGAAACATGAAACAAAAACATATATGATTTAATTTACTATTGATTAAATATATTATATATTTAATTAATTAAATTTAATTATTACTAAAATTATAAATATATTAATTTCATAATTATTAATAAATATAATTAAATTTAAAAAATTTTAAACTATATAAATTTCAAATAAATTTTTATTTAATAATTAAAAATATATACAAAAAATATTAGTTTTTAATTAATAATTTTTAAATTATTTATTTTAAAAATAAAATATTTTTATTAATACTTTATTAATAAATATTATATAAAAAATTAAAATAAAATAATTTATTTTAAAGTTTAATTTAACGTAGAATTATTATTAGTAATAAAAATATTTATTTTAAAATTAAAAAATCACAATAAAAGTTTAACTAAATAATTAATTGTAAAAACTTTGAAAAAAAGAAGGGGAGGGAGAGAGAGAGGCAGCAGAGTAATTTTTTAAAAAAAATTTGAAAATTTTGCTAATAAGTCCCTATAGTTTTTAAAATCTCTGGTATATGGCTGGTATTATAGATATCGGTTGGTACCGGACGAAACAGATCGATATTTACACCCAGTACATTAAAAACCCTATTTGGTATTGTTCTTTGGCTAGTACAGTATGTACCACTCGGTATCGACTAGTACGGAATGAAATTCATAAGATTGCTAATAAGACCTAGAAACACAATATAAACAAAATAAGTACCATAAACACTAAGAGACTCTCAAATAAACAAGCAAAATGCATTAACTATGATATTAGAAATAAAATCTATTTAGCATTTATCAATGAACTATATAAAGGTAGTCAAATGATCAATATATGATTCATCCCCATAAAGTGATTAGAGAGAATGTTACATTATTCTCGATTAGTATTGATTTAAAAACCTTTAGTCAAAGTAGAATGACACTTTAAAAATAGTTTTCAGATGTCATTATTTGAATCAAGAAGTAATGGTAGAGAACTAACATGAGTAAACTCAAATAGAGTAGACACTAATTCCATACTATATGTCTAATCAGAACGTTGTATGACAAAATAATTGAATTATACGTAAAGGTTGATCAAAATTACTTTAGCATTCCTAAATATATAGGTGGTCATGATATGTTGTGAGATGCTAATCTTGATCTATAAATATAAATTTTTAATTAACAAATTAAAAGAGTTTAATTTATCTAATCCTAAATATAATATAAGGTTATAATTTATATCTGTTACCAATATATTTGAAAACATAATAGGTCATACACAAAGAATGGGATGAAGAGAGAAAAGATATTTTAATCAAGTAGGACTTAAGTCTATAAAGTTTGAGAAACTTTATGATTAAATATTAGATATTTAATAAATAAAATATTAACCTATTTGATCAATATAAGATATTATATCTTATTTTGGCAATTAAAATTAATTGTAATTCTAATTAAAGTTTAATTAAAATTAAAATTAAAATTTAATTTAGATTAAATTACTAAAATGTCAAAAACTATTATAAATAGGCTTAAGCTAGAGTTAGCACTTCTTGCTTAATCCTCTTTGTAAGAGTTACAGAGTTCTCTTAACCTATTTTGTGGATATCATTAGAGACCAGATACTTGTGTAGCTATGGTAGTTAAGATGGAATAATTTTGGAAATGATTTGAGGGATACAACAAGAATATGGTCAAGATGTATAGGACTAATAAAACCATTTAGTTGTTCAATGAAAACATTTATATCTAGAAAACCATGTAACAAATTATTAAATATATCAAGTTAAAGAATTCTCCATTCATAAATAGTGGCTACAAAAAAACTGTGTGAATGGTGCTAAGTTTAATTACTAAACTAAAAGTTTAATCATATTCCATACGACTTTATTGACTATGCCTCTTTGCCACAATAAGAGCTTAAGACCATTCAATACTACCATCAACTTTCTTTTTAATTTTAAAGATTCATTTATTACTAATGAAATTTGTAATTAAGGTCTAGGAACTAAAACTTAAACCTCAAGCTATGTTTGATTGGATATCAAGGTGTTAAACTCTTCAATTATAGCATTTCTCCATTTGAGGTATATTTTAGCTTGGTTAAAGTTTCTTGATTCAATTTGTGTTAACGAGGAAAAAGAAATTAAGTTTCCTAGATGTTTGTTCTGAAAACGATGTAGAAGGGGGGTTGAATAGATCTTTTAATTTTTTCTTGCTCTTTTGCAAAATGCTACAAAATAGAAAATTAAAACACACAAGCCAAAACAAAAACAAATCGAAATATAAAAGAGTAGAGAAGAGAGTCAAACACAATATGTATAGAGGTTCGGTGCAAAGACCTACAACCTCTACCTAAGCTCTCACTTAGGATTTTGTCAAAGCACTTTACTACACACTTTTTAGTTTAGTATGAACTTTTCCAATCAACTTGACTTCCGACTTAAGCTATACCTTACAAGTGATTTGTTTTCTCGGCACAAATTCTACCTCCTAAGTGATTCTTCTCTAATTACTCAACTCACAATAATAACAATGATAGTAATGAAGTGATAAAGCTAAGTACAGCTAAAGAGAATCAAGGTATGCTATATAAGCAATATTAGAGCAATGAGAGAATTATTTCAGCACTATAGAACGTATGCTTCTTTTAGAGCTTGTTAAGTTCATTTATCTGAAGTGAAGACCTCTAGTTACAGGCTTTAAGACGCTCCTGGATGCTTCTAGCCGTTGTAGAAAGATTTGCTGTCATTTGAATTCATTTGACAAATTCAAAGTCTGTTCAGCTGTAACTGATAGTCGACTAGTCGGTATGTAATAGTCGACTTGTCTTCCAAGTGATAGTTGACTAGCACACTCTCTTTTATATGAATCTTCAGCTTTGTACTTCGAATAGTCGACTTGTCAAGATCTCCAACTAGTAGATCTGATTGATTCTCCAATCTTTGACTATCAAGATACATGCGTAAAATCCTCATGCAAAATCTTCATATGAAATTCACGTTTTTATTTTACTGATCCTCATTAGTTGACTAGTGCAATTTTTCAAAATATTCGCTTTTCATCTCTTCATCAACACGATAGTCAACTTATGCAAGCTTTCAGTATACTAGTGTTTATTATCTTCCTTAACCTGAAATTATTTCTTAACCATTTCTTAAGTTTTATTATTATCAAAACATAGAAGGATTTAAATTTGTCAATCTCCACTGATCCATCAATCTCCATTGATCCAACAATCTCTACTCATTATAGACTCTCATCAAATGAAAATGTAATTAAATATATGAATATCGACATATTGTACCTCAATTTCTCAATCTCACCTAGTATCTTAGTACTACTCCAGTACCTAGCTATTAATATAGGATATCCCTAAGACTCAGGATATTTCGGTATCACTCTGGTATAAAACCATAAGCACAGGACTTCCTCAAAACTTATTATGCCCCAATATTTGCTCCACGAACAGATTCCTAGTCATCACTCACTCATCTCTAAACAACCTATCAATTTATTATCATCGAATGAAAAATATCCTACGCAAGCCCAAATTCTCAATTTACACCAATTATTCACAATATTTTATCAACCAGTTACTATTCAATTAACTCATTTTATGTGCAATTAACAAACAATACATCTTATAAAATGTAACAAAATATAAAAGTGATACACTTTGTGCTTCATTAATTATTTGCGAAATAAAATAAACATAATTTATGTATGTAACTATTAGTCATTAATTAAATTAATTATTCATTCAAAGTATCATTCGTTAAAAATATCCTATTAATAACAACGGTACTCTTTTTTAATAATACAATCTAAGGTTATCTTCACTTTAATTTCATATTCAACTAATTTATAGTCCAATTTATTCCTTAATCAGAGCTTCAGACATAAAAATTACAAAATTATACTAGAATAATTTAAGAAAATTTCTAACCTAATTATACTTAATAATCCAACATTATTCTCTTTTTTTACTTTATTCTTAATTACAAAAATAATATAATAATATCCTTACTAACCTAACCACCATAATTACTAAAATACCCTTAACTAATAAAAAGTCTTATTTTACCCTCATTCATTTCAAGTAATACCAAAAATGTCCTTCTTGGAAGTAAATTTCATATTTACCCTTTATTGTTCCTATTTTGCCCTTTCATGCAACTTAATTTTTCCAAAACTACCATCTTTTTCACCATCGCTTCTTCTCTTATCTCCTTTTTTTTTCTCATTTTCTAGCCTCCTTTCCTCTATTATTTTGTCTCTTTTCATGACTTCAATTTTTCTCAAACAATCATAACATGCAATCTAACTATAAACTAGTATAGAATGATCAAAAATTACAAAAACGACATAAAACAACAACTGTAATTTTTACCTATGTTTTAAGAGATTTTGAGGTTGTTAACTTCTACAACTTTCTCCCAATTTTCTACAAAACAAACGTAATGAGGAAACCTACTAGAGAAGTGTCACATGCAGGAGAAAGATGATACATTAAGACACATACCAACAGGGAAAATGGAGAGAAAAATTGAGGGAAAATGGAGAGAAAAATTGAGAAGAATAGCTGATTTATGTGTGAGTCCAATTTTCCAACAAATATTTCCTATTTAAACCCCTAAGTTTAATGGTTTTATGGGCTAAATTGTTGAGTTGCTTTTATTATTTTATGGGCTTTACAGTTTAATCATAAAAAATTTGAACCATCCAATTTTTTTATTCAATTTTTGACTTTTCAGTTTGATTTATTTTAATAACTCTTGTTGACAAAATAGACTAATTTAGTAATTAATCGATCAATTTTTGTAAATTAATAAGTCCTTATAAACCAAAATAAATAAACAAAATTTCATTTAACAATCTTTTCTTTCAATTAAATGTTAAATTCTTCTATAAGTAAAGATAATCCCTTTCAATAATACGTTAAATTTTTAAATATTATTAATCTTTAACAATTTTATAGCAGTCCAATACCTGTTAAACTTTTTAAATCTTAAAACTTTTATCTTACTTGTTTAACTTTTGGTCTAGTTTCTAAAACATTAATCCAAACAAAAGAAGTTGTAAGCTCATATAAAACTTATAAAAACCCAATTTCAATTCCCTATTTTGTTATTATTAGTTGGATGAACCTTCAAGTCATGCATTAGCCTTGTTCTTTTCCCAAAGCTGGTTGGTTTCAACTTTCTCTATAATAAAACTTAGGCTTTGATTGGTTAGACGTAAGGTTTTTAATAGAATAGAGTAAAATAGAATAGAATGTAATGATTTATAATAGAATGGAATGTAAATGAATATAATATTAGAAAATTATTATTTGAGAGGGATGGAAGGGTTCATAATTTAATACAGTAAAATGTTGCTTAGATGAAAGGTTTATAATATAATATAGTATAAAGTTGTTTATTATTTTACATTCCATCATAAACCTTCAAAATTGAAGGTTTTTTATTTTTACTATTTATGATGAAATGAGCTGTCATATGGAATCCTCATTTTCCATCCCATCCTATTTCATTCCATTAAAAACTACTCATTCTAGACGATGAAATAATATTATATTTCATTCCATTCTATTAATAAACCACAACCAAATATAGCCTTAAGCTTTAGATTTACCAACTTTGACACACAATCGCAAGTTCTATACGAAGATACCCTATTAGATTCGGACCTTTTAACTAATTTGGTGGTCAAACCCAAACTACATAGTTGTATTATGTGGACCAAACTACATTCAATTTTATAAGCAAAACTAGTCAAATAATCATATTTTAGTCATGTGTTCATGGCCACTTGGATGCAAAATCTTCTATTCTCAATTTCAATGTATTATTTGTTCCAGTACGATCCTAGTCGTCCAATTTTTGTGGGCTCTATTTATTGAATAGATATATTTTTATGTAATAGAGTAATGAGAACAGGTAATCTGGTCCCGACCACTGGAGTCTTGACTTGCTATCTAATCCGAATAATTAATTTTGCAAATCGGACATTTTATTTGCTTGATTGAATAAGTAGATTTTGATGTTCCGATCTCCTTACAATCTAACAAAATAAATCCTCACAAATTCGTAGGCTGTTTCTAATTTTCAGATTGTACTTTTAGAACCTCCAAGGAAATATGTCATTGAATTTCCTCTGATTTTCAAGGAAATTATGATCCTTTTTTTTGTTTTAACTATAAAAATATCGATTTCTCCAATATCAAGGAGACGTAGTTGTTTCCAAACAAAGCTTTAGCATAATTAATTCCGAATAAAACTTGATAAAATTAGACAAGAAAATTCATATATATGTAAAAGATCAAGCACATCTACAACGAAAAGGACTTCAATTTAATAAAGGGATGTATACACATCCAACTTCAACAACAGATAATGAACTTCCTATCAATACTTTAGACAACTATTTACATAGTTGCTACGGCATTGACTTCTTGACCAACTTCAAAATAGAAAAACCACTTCAGATAGTCCACCTGTCCTTTCATTCCAAGGCAGATCAAACGTCAGCTTGCTATCTGGCAGCCACTCAAATCCCATTTCAACACTGTTCACAAAAGCCTTGTTCGGACACAAATTCGAGTAGGCTAAGAAAGTCCCTCCGCCTTTAACCTCCATTTTCACTCTGGTCTCGGTTGCAGACCTGACATACATCAATTCCTGAATCGAGCCACCGCTATTGAATATGTTGGTTAGTCCTATCGGAGCAAATTTAATTCTAGGGCCGAGTTTTTTGACTGGCACGAAGCTGAAAAGCTCAAATGTAGATGGCTGAAGGGTCAATTGGATTGCGGCAGATTTTGGCGTGACAACGCGAAGTTCCTCAGCCTGGTTCAGATATACTACGTACTCGTCAGCCTTGCCCATTTCAGGGATTTCTCTATTTTGATCCCATTCGATGTCTGTGATATGAACGGAACCTGACATTGGCTTGTAGCATTCTGAGTAGCCCTTGATTCTTTGCTCCTTTGGGTCCCATCCAGCTCCTTGACAATTGAAAGCTCCAATTACTCCTCCATACTGCAAATGTACGTGGCAATTTTAAGCATAGTTTGCTTGAAAATGTTCGAAAAGACAACTACTATAAAAACGGCTAATTCCTGAATTAGAAAATGAGCAAACATCGCTTTGTCATCGACTTGGAAAGTCATAACATAGTGACAAGTTCTGAAGTTCTATGTCGTTTAGTATCTGTTAGTCGGTCACTCAGGCTTGTACCTTATTGAAGTTCCAAATCTTGAGAACTGTTTGCTTGTCAAATAGAGGGTTCTTGAAGAGACAGTCCCTAGTGGGCAGGGCAAAGTGCTGGCACTTGGGGATGGTACCATCAGGGTACACAAGTTTCTTGATGAGCTCAAAATCATGACCTCCCAGAGAGTCACTAACATAGACTGGTCCACCGCAGATGGCTCTTGATCCAGCATGGAACTTCGAACAGGGATGGTCAGATTGGAACATGTCCCAGTCAGGCTGTATGATATGGCCCATCCACATACTGTTATATGCACAGTGAATCATATGCACACCTTGTAGCCAATAGACTCCCATTGGATCCCCATTTGGATCCTGAAACCAGAAATCATCGCCTGAAACATAAATTTGCCAGATTACGTACCACCTTCAAGAGTGAAAATAATAACTTCCTGGAATTATAATGATTAAAGGACTGTAGAAGGACACTTGGTTGAACTTTTCTTACCTACTCTTCCCATAGATATCTGTTTTGTTCCAAGGAAGAAGAAGTCGTTGCACTGTTGCATGCTGGAGATGAGTCCTGTTCCTTTAAAATTTTTCGAAAGTGAATCTGAAAGACCTTTGTAATAGATCTTGGAAAGCTCAACTCGACCTCCGTACTCCTCTGATACATATTCCAGGGTCTGAAATTGGAGAATACATCGTCATATTTACAGCTGAACATCTAGGACTTGCTACATTTTTGTACACCAAAAGGAACACATAGAAGAAGTTTTAGATAAACTTACATGAATGACATCCACTTTCACTCCTGTAATGCCAACACTAGCAAGGTACGAATGCATAGAGTCATAGAAATCTCCTGCTTGCTCGGGATGAACAAGTCCGATTCCACCTTCAACAATTTTAACCACAGCTAGATCGTTCATTGTACCATCTAAACCAGGAGAGACTTTACAGGGTTTGATCTTTGAGTTCAGATGAGTAGAGCCTGGTCTTACACCACCCCAGGCACCACATAATGCATGCCACACGTAGATGTCATCCAAACCTTTGAATTTTATTCTCAAATCTCTTGTAAAAGCCTTCATACCAAAATCCTCGGTCCCAAAAGGGCAACTTTTGCAGGCTTGATTAGAAAGATCATTTTTTTCTTCTCCAGCAAAAAGGGCATCCATTTCCTGTTTCAACTTCTGAATCTTCGATTCTAAGGAAGAAACGTCAGAGACTCCAGTTTGTATTGCCTTGTCAAGTTCCTTTTCAGCATGCTCGAGTTCAACTGCCTTTGAAATGACCATCGTTGGTTTCTTTGGATCGAAAGCGGCAGGGTTGGGACCTAGCATAGATCCTCCTTTGTATTTCCTGAACTTCTCACATTCATCAAGCCTGTAAAGCCTGGCTTTCATTTGAGTCCCACCAAGAACAAGGTTTTTAGCGTCCCTGTTCGGATTTTGACCATCTAGATTGATGCTTTGCCACCCATCGTCGATGATTACAAATCTCGGTGACACACCACCCTCAGCAAATTCATTAACGCCATGCCAGATACCATTAGGCTCCACAGTTAAATAAAATGCATCCCAAGTGCACCACCCAAATTTATCAACAACAGAAGGGGCTGTTTTCTCTTCCAACAGCCTAAAGGTATTGAGATGAACCCTGAGAGCACTATATGCCTCTTTCATGATATCGTAAGGATTTTCAGAGACGTGAACATAAGCAATAGCATCGAAAGATGATGCTTTCACTTGGGTAGAACCACTTTCAGCGCAAATCATGAGATGGCCATCAATGCCAGGGTGAAGAGCAGACCTAAAACTCCCTTCAATGAGGGGTATTATTATGACATAAGACCTTATTTCAGGAACATGTAGGAGAACCCATTGAGTTTCCAGTTGCAAGTCAGAACCAGAACTACCAACCCACATGGTAGACCACCATGTTTTGAACCTAAAGATGGACAAAAATTCCCTCTCCGTGAACTTCCCAAGTGAGTTCATCAAACGATCGGACGGCGTCTCTTTGTGGAACCCGAGAAAACCGCCCCTGTGTGACAGACCATGAACACGTTGAAGCAGGGGAAGCGGAGCATCAGAGGCTTTGAAGTTACAGATGGACATGAAAGGAGAGAACGTGACATTGCTTGGAACATCAGAGAGCAAAGGAACACCTGTAACACTAAACTTATTATTTGAAAAATCAAAGTATTTGTCTATACTGTCAGAGCGGAGGTTGGTAAGGAGTGGCTTAACAGGTACATCCGGTGGAGCCATGGTGTAGAAATTACAGATGAAAAACCAAAGGCAAGAATGGGACGGTGTCAGAATACTGTATACAAATGGTAGGCTTCAGAAAGCACTGTGTTTCTCACTATTTATGGATTGGAACTGTAGGTTCTGTTATCTGGAGCTCAAGGAAACTTATATTGAAGAAGAATAGGAGGAAGATATTATGCAATGATCCACAACGAAACGTAATTGCTAGGAGATAGCGTTACGTATTCACGACAGGAGAACTGCAATCTATAAGTAGAACCGCAAGGATGATTACAGAATAATTCTCCACAGAAGAAACAGAAATCAGAGTGACCTGACTAGTATTGAAGTTACGGAAAGAGTATGAAAAGTCACTTAGGAAATTAGATGCAACAGAGCAACGGAAGCTAACAGAACACAGAAAGAGGAGTAGTAGAGAAGAATGCTTGCACAGGAGAAAAGAGGAAGCTTATGCACTTATTTATAGGGCGAAGCATAAACGGGTGCGTGAAAATTTTGAATAAAAAATGGAATCAAGTAACCTTTCTAGATATGAAGGTTGAATGGTTGGTGATGGTTGGTGATTTTAGTCTCTCTGTATAATGCCGAGTCGGTGATTTTCTCAAATGTTCCTCTTTTAGCGACTGAGCACCTCCTTTTTATGTCAAAACAAGGAACTAGTTGGTTCCAAGGGACAAACCTCTGGAAACTTAAATGTACATTTCACAAAATCTCCAGGGTGTTGTCCTTTTCAATATATTCAAAGGTTCACAAAATCCGATAATTTCATATGCAGAATAAATATATTACGTCTCGAACACGTGTAATTTCTCAAAGGATCGTTTTTATTGAGTGAACGTTCCCCGTCGGAACAGCTTGTGTTAGAGAAACATATCCTTGTGCCGGATCTTAATATTTCCCAGAACTTAAATTTTTAATTTTCAATGTCTTTGGAGGCAATAGAAATAAGGGCAATTATATTTAAAAACAAAAAAAAACTATAATAATGATCTTAGTTTTAAATTTTATCATTTTAATGTCTAAACTTTATAGTTGTATCAATACTGGTCTAATGTTAATTCTATTAAGTTAATATCAAAATAAAAAAGTTCATAAAGTCTTGGAATTTAAGTAATTCAACACAATTTATGAGTTATTTGAGACCCTACACAACAATTAACAAAGAATTAAAAAGGTAACGGGAAACGCACAGAACCTCCGGCTATTATCTACTAGTAAAACCTACTTGATATACGTACCTGTGAGGGTACTTGCGATTAGTTTAGTGGACGATGTTTGTTGTGGATCTCTCCGGAAAACTGTCAACTGTAAGGTGCGAAGCGAAGTGATGTCTTTTCAAATATTTATTTAAAATATTTGTGCAGTTAAATAATTATAATACTAACGTAGCAAGTCAAAAGATAACCAGAAAATCATCGTTCCTAGGGACTTTGTTGCAGCAACTAATGAAAATTTGTCAGTATGTTTACGCACAAAGGGTTACATGAACATTGAACAATGCCGGAATTCGTCATCATCATATTCAATTTAAATATCGCATTAAAGTAAAATCTGAAATAGTCTGATAATATATCTTAAAATTTAAATTGACTTGAGAATAAAGTCGAACTAATAGATTTATACTTTAAGAAAAATTGCTCATTCTCAACCTTATATATTATTGTTAGATATTGTATCTTTTCGATATGAAATTTATAATTTCAATACTCCCTCCTACTTGCAACGTCTCTTTGTATTTGTCAAGTGAATTTATTTAGAATTTTTAAGCTCCAAGATCTTTATTAGGCTATTGGGCCTTATAGGCTCTGATATCATCTTGAAAAATCTAACTTATTCCCAAAAATTAGCTTAAGAATGAAGGTTTACACATTATTATAAATGACTGAATGCATTCATACTTGTCCGATGTGAAATTTTTGACACACCCTCTCAGTCCAAAGTAGGGCTAGACATCTGTTGGTCATATTGGGTAAAGGGACAGAACCGAGCACCGCCCCAAACCATCGAGACAAACAGGCTCTGATACCATGTTGAAAGGCCTAACTCATCCCCAAAAGCTAGCTTGAAAGGGGAGATTTGTGCACTATTATAAATGATTGAATATACTCATACTTGTCCGATGTAGAATTTTTGACACCACTCCTTCAAATCCTTATGCCACGCCAACTTGTGGTGACATTGGTATTGCAGTGTTCGCCTGGGGTTAGAAAAAATCTAGCACACAGACAACCCGCTGCTGCCTAGGCTGCGAAGCGTGGTGGAATATTACGGTCTAATTGTTTTACATTGGTAATAAAATAAGCTGATGTGGAGTTTATAGACTTATAGGCTCCTCACCCTTTAAGTTCGCTTCTGGGGATGGTCTCCCATAAGACCTATAACAATTAGTATCAGAGCAAATTTAGTCCAAATTATTAATTTCTCAATTGTCCGTCTAGATGTCTAGTCCTAGCGGTTCGGTATGGTTACTACTGCGTTCATTTTAAGTGATAATTGGATGTCCAGTCTTAGTTACATTTGAGGGGAGAGTGTTAGAGAATCTCATATTGAGTAAACGTGAAAATATTAAAGAATTTATAAGTAGTAATGGTTAACTATCCAAATGATTAGTTATAGTCATTTTGGCAATAGTTGACCTAAGCCCAATTCTTGTTAATAAGCTCTACACTCTACCCTTATTAAAAATTCTAACATAGTATCAGAGCCTTTATGATCAAACGATCTTGAGTTCAAATCTTACCACTCATCTAATTAATTCAGCATAAGGTAGTGAATCTGTGCAAGTTTCAAGCCCAAACGACTTTCACGTGACGGGATATGTTAGTGAATATATAAAACTAATTAAGTTGGCCTCATACAACAACTTAAGCTATTGTGATAAAATGGTCACTTAATAATACGTAACTTTATCCTTACATAATAGAAAGGTTGTTTCCGATAAACGCACATATAAATATGAAAATGAAAAAGTGATGCAAGTTAGAATAGTAAATAAGTAAAACTGATATGTTAAAAGATTAGGTAAATAAAATAAAAATAAATAAAATAAAATAGAGCTAAAGAATATACCTAATATGATGTTTAGATCTACTACCACCTGATAAACTACAAAGTAGGACCCTTCTTATTTTGCACAAAACTCAGAGCACACTTGATTAGACACAACTCAGGCCTGAAGGCGCAGTGACAAACAGTATCGGTGCATTGCAAAAGGTATCTAATAGGCCCATACTACCGACCCACTAACAATTGTCTTATCTTCAATGGTACATAATATTAGGACTCGAGAAAGATAAAGGTAACTTTTACATAAAAACATAAAAATAAAGATTTCATGGTTATAACTATCCCAGTCCCATTAATTCAATCAAGCGAGATGACAAAAGGTCAAATAAAGCTCAAGATTTAAAAAATACTGTAATGATACCAAAAAGGATAATTTTAAAAATCTTTTAACGGTTAAATTTATAATGTATTAAATAAATTATTGAATATATACATATAGTGATCCATAAATTACGTAATTTAAATAAAGTATTCAATATATTAACAAGTTAAATTTATGTAGTAATCTGATCATATTTACAAATACAACTTATTTCCAGTTTTTCAATCATCTTCTTTAAAATTTTAAATGTCTTGGAGAATAGAAATATGCCCATCCGAAACACACCAGCCTCGCGCTACCATGAAAATGTAATCCTGTGATAACACTTCCTGCACATTTTCATTAGTTATTGTTGATTCTGTGAATCTGGTCCTTTCTCTTCGCATTCTTAGGTTAAGATTCCAAAGAAATCACTAATGGGGTTCTACGTGACCCACAGGAAAAGGTCAGAAGAGAATCTACCTATCCTGTTGCATATTCTAAAAGTTGAACTACTGCACGGGAGAAAATGGAATCCCGTCGTGTTAAGAATTTTGCAGAATATGTTATACTTTCCACTTCGTTCTCATTTTTTTTCAATCTTTTTCTCCGATCATATAAACTTCAAAGAATATTTTATCCTCAACCTTTTGATCTTTAAACAGACTTTTGAAAGAATATGCGATAACACAGAGCTAAAGGTTCGCTAGATGTCCCTCTTGTATTGCAGAACAAGGAAAAGGTCGTTAAAAAAAAACAAAAGCTTATCTTATCGTGCCACGCGTAGCGTACAGAAGATGGGTGGGTGGCAGAATCTCGGATGCATGTAAAATTTTGCTTCGTTAAAGCAGACGTACAAGGTTGTCTCATTACAAAATTGATGGTCCGCCGTTCAGTTTGTCCACATCTTGTTTCCTTTCAATTCTGCTCTTAATTATAAATTCCGTTCGAATTACAGTTGGTGATGACTTTTTTAAACTTAGAGAATGCATATTCTTGTCTAAAAATGTTTATTGATCATTATTATGATAATTAATGATTATTACTATCATAAATAATAACGATATTATTTTTATAAACTAAAATTTTCCTTATTTAATAAAAAATTATAAATAATCACTGACTAATAACTATGTAATTAATTCTTTCTTATTTTCACGAATAACATAAGTTCTGCATTGTACAATTCTTTCTTTGTTTTTTTGGATAATTCTTTTAAGTTACAAGAAAACTATTACTTAATGTAATTGTTGCATTAATGTGGACCGATCCACAAAGACAAGACCAAAATAAAATCTTCATGATTGGAGCTCTGATTGATTCTTAATAGTTAAAAATAAAAGAGGATATTATCGTGGGTTCTCTTTAAGTGGACATTACTATAATCAACAGAAGTTTAAGTTGTGTGTATTTTATGTGGAGAGTTATAATCTTTATGCAAAACTTTTTCTTTTCATATGTTGGATGTATGGTGAATGTTGTGTCCATCTATATTTCTCACTTTCTCTCCTTTTTGGGTGTTAGCTAGGGATGACAATAGGTTGGCCTATGGGCCTATATTCAGGTGTTTTCAATGGACCGATTCATGGGTCAAGCCTAGGCCTCGATTGATCTGAGGCTCAACTATTTTAAGCAAAACAACATCATTTTTCTTAGAAGAGTTAGGCCTTGAGTAGGTCTAAGCCTGGGTAGTCCAGGCCCCTTCCCAATTAAAATAAGACGTTATTTTAGAACTTTAATTTTACAAAAATTATTTTTAAAAAAATTAGCGGGGCTAGCCTATTTTCATTCCTAGTTTTAACCGTGCATTTAAGGTTTGTGAGACAACTTTCTTCTTCCTATTTGGTCCACCGATTTGTAGTAGGTGTGGGTACATTCACCTCCCTTTTATATACCCTTTTATGCTTTTCATGTAGTTATCTTGTGTGACTAGTATGGTCACTTTGTCTCCTTCCATTTCTACTTTCGGTGTGGCTATTCTTTTCCTCTTTGTAAGTGCTTACCATTTTTCCTTTGGTGTGAGAAATGAGCTTTTGCAAAAGCTATTAAGGTTGATAGTGGAGGAGAGGAACCATTATGGTATGAAGAAGAACTATCATAATATTGGAAACGAATTGTCGTAGTATGAAAAGCAGTCTTCATAGACATTGTTGATTACCACTCTTGTAACAAAGCATTTGTTATTATGAGCTCTTGAAACTATTGAAAAACTCATTTGTGATGTACTCATTGATTTTACAATGCATTATTTTCTTAGATAGGTCCCATTGTTTTTACTTATCACATTGATAAGGTTTTTCATGTTAAAAATTTAATGTTCTCCTGTACAATTCATTTTGTAGATTCATATTTTCTCCTCATAGTTTCATTCAAGAAAAAAAGGTTTTATTTTTTTCCATAACACATTGTGCTATTGTCACTTCCATTGCGATGAACGTTCTTTCCATATAAAGTGGTATTAGAGCTTTGGTTTCATTATTTATAGGTTGACCTTGATTGAAAGATGGAGTATAATTATAGTAGGATCATCAGTTTGATAACACAAATTATCACAAATAGAAAGAAAAGATGAAAGATTTATTATGTGTAAAAAAAGAAGCATTTATTGGTATTTTCCATAGAAAAGCCTAAGTCTAAAAGTGATGAAGAGTAGGCATTTGAACATGAGATGGTTTATGGTTTTATTAGGCAGTAGGTAGATGATAATATTTTAAATCACATATTAAGTGGTTTACATACTAAAACTTTAATAGACTAGTTTGAATCTTTGTATGTGTCAAATACAAGTAACAATAAACAAATTTTCCTAAAATAAGTTATGAATACAAGGAAGGTAACGTTTGAAAAATGAGATTTTGGGACTTCAGTTATTGTTTTTGTTTGATTCTTGGGAGAATTTTCATATGACATTGACTAATTTTGCTCCTAGTGGTATAATGACTATGAATTATATAAAATCTTCTATTTTGAATGAAGAAGTAATAGAGAAAAATCATTCTAATATTTTGGTTACTAAACATAGGGGAGAAGTAAGAGGTCGAGGACAAAATGATATAGGCAAAAGTAAGAATATAAGCAAATCAAAGTCAAAGCAAAAAGACCTTGAATGTCATCATTGTGACAAAA